>JAXGGA010005959.1:0-73738 GCA_038373865.1 Uloborus plumipes | reverse complement strand
TAAAAGCCCACCAGCAGTTTTCCTAAAAGTACAAGATTTTATTAAATTTTGTTACCCTACAATAACACGAAGCGTACAATTTTACCAGAGTTTAAGAAATGCACATATATCCCGCCCGCGGCGTCAGTCTAGGCATGGCTAAATGCGATCTTAAGCGGCTAACCAGACGGGCGAAAAAGAGCGTACAAGCAGAACTTACATTTTCTGCCACATCAGTCATTTGGCGCTGATCTCCTAGGGTTCGGTGAGACTTTTTAAAGGGAAAGGTATAGTAATAACATGCGTGTAAAGACTTGATTTCTAGGAGTAAAACTGTTTCAGTCTTGATGAAAAAAAAAACAAACATCAAAATACATAGTGTTGTTATGTGTTCACAGTTTAAAACATTTATAAAGCACATAAAACAATTTAAAGATTGTTTAAAAGTCATAACACATGCAGTCTTCGAAACTACATTTACGTGAAACATTACGTTTACATCTGATTTAGAAGACAGCTTTATATATTCGAGAGACAATCATTTATTTAAAGGATTGCATTTTCCTCACTTCCGGTTTAACCAGAGTTGCAAAAATTAAAGCTGATTCTTCTAAAATTACATTTATAGAAGCGCCGAAGAAAACGTAAAAGTTCTATTAAAATGCAGTTAGATGCAGGCCCGTCCTTCCGAATTGGGGGAGGGGGGTCAATTAAAATACAGTTTTGTATTTTAATTGACCTCCTCCCCCGGATGCGGGGGGGGGGGAATTCCGAATTAGGGGAGGGGGGTCAGAGGGGGGGGGGTCAATTAAAATACGGTTTTGTATTTTAATTGACCCCCTCCCCCGGATGGGAGGGAAATTCCGAATTGGGGGAGGGGGGGTCAGAGGGGGTCAATTAAAATATAGTTTTGTATTTCAAAAAACCCCTACCCAGAATGGGGGGAAATTTCGAATTGGGGGAGGGGGTCAGAGGGTGGGTCAATTAAAATACAGTTTTGTATTTTAATTGATCCCCTCCCCCGAAAGGGGGGGAATTCGGAATTGGGGGAGGGGGGTCAGAGGGGAGTCAATTAAAATAGTTTTGTATTTTAATTGACCCATCCCTCCCCCGGATGGGAGGGAAATTCCGAATTGGGGGAGGGGGAGCAGAGGGGGGTCAATTAAAATACAGTTTTGTATTTTAATTAACCCCCTCCCCCGAACAGGGTGGGAATTCGGAATTGGGGGAGGTGGGTCAAAGGGGGTCAATTAAAATACAGTTTTGTATTTCAAAAACCCCCCTCCCCCGAATGGGGGGGAAATTTCGAATTGGGGGAGGGGGTCAGAGGAGGGTCAATTAAAATACAGTTTTGTATTTCAAACCCCCCCTCCCCCGAATGGGGGGAAATTCCGAATTAGGGGAGGGGGGTCAGAGGGAGGGTCAATTAAAATACAGTTTTGTATTTTAATTGGCGCCCCCTCCCCCGAATGGGAGGATTTCGAATTGGGGGAGGCTGTCAGAGGGGGGTGAATTAAAACACAGATTTGTATTTTAATCGACCCCGCTCCCCCGGATGGGGGGAATTCGGAATTGGGGGAGGGGGGTCAAAGAGGGGTCAATTAAAACACATTTTTGTAATTTTTATTGACCCCCCGCCCCCGAATTGGGGGGGGGGATTCCGAATTGGGGGAGGGGTCAGAGGGGGGTCAATTAAAATACAGTTTTGTATTTTAATTACCCGCCTCCCCCGAATAGGGGGAAGTTCCGAATTGGGGGAGGTGTGTCAGAGGGGGGTCAATTAAAATACAGTTTTGTATTTTCATTGACCCCCTCCCCCGAATGGGGGGAATTCGGAATGGGGGGAGGGGGGTCAGAGGGAGGTCAATTAAAATACAGTTTTGTATTTCAAAAACCCCCCTCCCCCCAAATGGGGGGTCAATTAAAATACAAAACTGTATTTTAATTGACCCCCCTCTGACCCGCTCCCCCAATTCGGAATCAACCCCCATTTCGGGGGGGGGCAATTAAAATACAAAACTGTATTTTAATTGACTCCCCCTCTGAACCCCCTCCCCCAATTCGGAATCTCCCCCATTCGGGGGAGGGGGGAGGTCAATTAAAATACAAAACTGTTTTAATTGACCCCCCTCCCCCAATTCGGAATTTCCCTCCCATTCGGGGGAGGGAGGTAATTGAAATACAAAACTGTATTTTAATTGACCCCCCTCTGACCCACCTCCCTCAATTCAGAATTCCCCCCCAATTCGGTGGAGGGGGTCAATTTAAATACAAAACTGTGTTTTAATTGACCCCCACTGACCCCCTCCTTCAATTCAGAATCCCCCCATTCGGAGGAGGGGGGGTCAATTAAAATACAAAACTGTATTTTAATTGACCCCTCTCTGACCCCCCGCCCCCAATTCCGAATTCCCCCCTTCGGGGGAGGGGGGTTAATTAAAATACAAAACTGTATTTTAATTGGCCCATTCTGACCCCCCTCCCAATTCCGAATTCCCCCCATTCTGTGGAGGGGGGTTAATTAAAATACAAAACTGTATTTTAATTGACACCCCCTCTGACCCCCTCCTTCAATTCGGAATCCCCCCCATTCGGAAGGAGGGGGGTCAATTACAATATAAAACTGTATTTTAATTGACCCTCCCTCTGACCCCCCTCCCCCAATTCGGAATCCTCCCCATTCGGGGGAGGGGGCACAATTAAAATACAAAACTGTATTTTAATTGACCCCCCCCTCCCCAATTCGGAATTTCCCCCCATTCGGGGGAGGGAGGTAATTGAAATACAAAACTGTATTTTAATTGACCCCCCTCTGACCCCCCTCCCCCAATTCCAAATTCCCTCCATTCGGGGAAGGGGGTCAATTAAAATACAAACTGACCCCCCTCCCCCCAATTCCGAATTCCCCCCCCCCCATTCTGGGGAGGGGGGTCAATTAAAATACAAAATTATTTTAATTGACCCCCCTCTGACCCGCTCCCCTTATTCGGAATCAACCCCCAATTCCTAACCCCCTCCCCCAATTCGGAATTCCCCCCCCAATTCGGGGGGTCAATTAAAATACAAAACTGTATTTTAAGTGACCCCCCCTCTGACCCCCTCCCCCAATTCGGAATTCCCCCCCATTCGGAGGAGGGGGAGTCAATTAAAATACAAAAGTGTACTTTAATTGACCCCCCTCTGACCCCCTCCTTCAATTCGGAATTAAAATACAAAAAAAAGTGCCTGCGAAAAGAGTGAAAATGATTTTCGTCAATACTTTGCAAAAGACACTCTAAAACAACATTCAGAAAAAAAAAAAAAAGAACACATGAAATTAATGTGTAATCGAGTATCGTGGGATGTGTTTCGATGAATAATGCATGAACAGAAAAATCATTTGAAAGAAATAACGCGGTTTTCACTGAAAAGCAAAGCGAAATCTAGATTGTTAACATAGAAAAACGCTCAAACCAACCCTAGGAGATCAGCGCCACAAGCGGCGACAACGGTAACTTCGCCTTGTACGAAATTTCCTTTGATCTAAGCCGCGTCTGGCTAGCCGTTTTAAGATCGCAGGTAGCCATGGTCTAGGCCAAAACCGAGTCGGTGTCTTGGACGATCTGCAGCTGAGCGGGCGGTGAAAGGGCATAGGATGTTCGAATCGCTACCGGTCGGTAAAGTGTTAAGGGTATGCTGGCTGCATTCAAAGCTCAGCACTGCAACATGAGTTTAAAAGTCCATTTTCTACATTCTTACGTAGACTATTTTTCTGAAAACCTTGGTGGCTTTAGTGAAGAACAGGGTGAAAGATTTCATCAAGATGTGAAAGACACAGAGAGACGTTACCAAGGAAGATGGGAAGTAACTATGATTTCCGACAAGTGTTGCATGCTCAAGCGGGAAATAGATAATTCCAACCAGCGAAAACGCACCAAGAGGAGTATCAGTGGAAAGAAAAAACGGTTTTACTATGAAAAGGAGTAGGTACTAAATGTGATCAACTTTTTAATATGTGTTGTAATGAGTAAAATAATTGTACAGATTTTTTTTCCAATAAATACATAATTTTCTTTTGAACTTTTATTTTTTGCCTCTTTCAATTAAGCCCTTCCGCGTAGCAAAAAATCTGTATGTGATAATGAATGAAAAAAATGAAGCTCGTATTCGGATTCAGCACACCGATAAACATTATAATCAGTCAAAACATCCCATCCATCTGTTCGAAAAAAAATTTTTTGTAGACTTGTGTAATGAGCAAAGTCGTGACGGTTCAAAATCAAATCATTTTCGGGGGGCAGGAGCCATTTGTAGTAGCACGAAACCCAAAGAGCAACGCCCTACATCAGCTAACGCTTGCGAAAAACATTACGAGAATTTGAGATGACATTCAAACTATTTGTTCTGTTCCTTCAACCACTGCCGGCCACCTTGTCTAGTGGTCAGAAAGGTCTGAATAGGATGGGAACGTTATGGGTTCGAATCCCGGTTCGGGCATAGATGTACTTTCTCTCTCCTGCACTTATCCTTTCTTAATATATGAATGTGTTGCTGTGCTGTGAATGATTGTCAAAACCCTGTGACGCCACTGGAAAAGTGAAGCAGCGCACCCGAAGTTGCCAGCCCAGCATATACAAGACAACAGCAACATTCAAAAACTGTACATTGAGACAAAATTTTAATTTTCGACTTACCGGGCCAAAGGCACGTCCTTCATCTGTTCATGGACTTTAATTGGCATTGAAATCTAATAAAACTTATTCCTCCGTTTGTTGGCACCGTTAGGTTTCAAGAGAAATAGGTTTATCACATTCGGAAGGACTCCCCCCTCGATGGAATGGCAATCTATGAGTAGCCAAGATCTTCATATCATCTCTTTTAATGTGTCTTTGGAAACGGGACTTAGAATAAATGAAATCCCTTTAAAAAAATTAAAAAAAAAACTATTAATAAGTAGTTTCCGGCCCCATCAGCAAAAGTTGCCATGCTAAATACAGTCGAGTTTCGGTAACTCGAAGTCTTATAACTCGAATATTCCTTTATATCAGTGGTTCTCAACGGGGGCGATACCGCCCCCCGGTGGGCGGTGGGAAGATGTTGAGGGGCGGTGAAACTATTTTGGGCGGCAGGGGGGCGGTGGACAGATTTTGGGCGGTAAGGGGGCGGTTGGTATATTTTCAAATGTGCTTGAGAGGACATGTTTTATGCGGGGTGGCAGGAAATTCTCATCTATTATATCACTAAGGGATTGCTTAAAATTTTATTTTCTGCGGATATCTTCCGAGCCCTGATCTTTCTCCCAACGTCATGAAGGATAACTTAAAATTTGACAATAGCACTTGAATTTGAGAGCCACCTAACTTGACCGACTTTTTATGTTGTTAAAGCATCCCCCCTAACAACATTAAAGGTAGGTAGGTACACAATCGCATTTTTCACAGTGCAATGTGAAAAAAATTCTGCAGAAAACTCTCGAACCTTGACTATTCCCTTTTCATCAACAAAAACAGTTAAAATTTTGCGTTTTTTATACTTCGATTTCGGAGAACATTAGCAGGAGCTCTGACTCCCTAACATTACTAAACTTAGCCTTTAAATAACTTCAATTACGAAAAATCTTAATCAGAGCCCTGTTTCTCCCTAGTTAATGTTACCAGAAAATTGTCAAAAATTACGTCAATTTTATATGCTTCACCGGGGGGCAGAATCTGGACTTCAGTGTCAACACCACGAAACCTAAAATTAAAGAAACTGCATTTTTTAGACTTCATTTTCGAAACAAATTTCGGGGGATATCCTCGATATTTCACCGCCGTCTTTACTCTGATGTCGCCAAAAGCATATTTATAACTTTTGTTACGTTACCTAACCTTCAAAGCAATAAATCAATCAAAAAGAATTTCTTTGAATTGAACCTATCTCGTGATTTGTAAATTCAACTTATGCTAGTTTTTTTTCATTAAAATTTGATTTATAATCTTTAAAGGTGACAGGTACGGGCTATAGTTTCAAGTCTTTGTCCCTCCTGGGAAAAATAGAAGGAACGGCTCTGTTATTGCCTTTCCTCAGTAAAATCCTATATCTGTAAATAATAAATAGGGGATGCGTATTGCATAGTTGCAAGTAAACAAGAGCAAGACTGTTTGGGATCGGACTGTTCAGGAACTATTTGAACGTAATTAATTATTCAAAATATATTGGTTTTCAAAAAAAAGTTGAAAACGATGCATTTTTATTTCAAACCATGTTGTTCTTACTTACCATAAAAATGGTTCACTCATTTAAGGCACTCATTAAGGCCCATTCTAGGCACTTGGTTGTTACTGACACAGTTTTTTAGAGGGGGGAAAATGCCTGCTTTTTCTAAAAATTATCTTAACGAAAAGAAAAATGACTATAGATTAAAAAAACTTATGCTTTTTAACTATCTGTTTGTGCAAAATTTTAGAGTTAAACTGGTCAAGAAAACTACTCCCCATTCTTCACTTTTACATCCGTCCGCAAAGGGGGCGCTGAAAAAAATTTCAACCCTAAAGGGGGCGGTAGCTGTAAAAAGGTCGAGAACCACTGCTTTATATGACATGCTATTCTTTTTTAATTCCACGTAAAAACTTAATATTTCTCTTCAGTTTTGCTTCACCAATGTAGCTCTTATTTTTGCACAATCCTTATATTTAAAAAATCTAGTTTGTGATGTGCGTGAGAAATGATTTTTAAAAATCTGAAGTTATTTTTTTTCTTTTTAATGAAAAAGAGCTATTAAAAAAGGTGATAAAAATCTATCCTCAAAACTTCATGATCAAGAATGGATGATAGCCTTTTACTATTAACTGCACGCAATTGCCTGTTTCATTTCTGAATGTCTCACGTGTTTTATATAAGGTTTGTTTCAGCAACAGTTTGCGAAATTTAAAATGGCAATACACATTTTATTTACCTTTAGCTTTTGAATAAAGTTACTTTTAGCTGGGTTGTGCATCTCATAAAAACTAAGCATTTAAAATTGCAATACAAGCAAACCTTTTAAGCTTAGTTTAAATGCGATTTTAGGAGCATTCTGCAAAACAAAATCTTGCTAACTGAAAGACGTTTTGAGAAAGAATCGAATTTTTCATTTTAGCATAATGTGCGTTGATGTTTAAATTAATTTAAATCAGAAACGTATCTTTCTCACATCAGATATAACGTGTTTGAAATTTGAAAGTTTAATTTCAAGTAAGCTCATTTTGGCTCTAAATCACTATCATGACTTGCTCTTCACTGCAAAATTGTTTGGAGCAGATAGTGTTCTTCCTCACTTACTAACTCAAAAACATGTTAAGAGGCTGCTTCACTCTAATTTACTTGGATTTCTAATTAAAGTTATGGAACCATTTGGTCACACGACACAAGATTGTCTTGTTTCGCGATCGCATGAGATGAAAGAATGACATATGACACAGAATATTATATTTCGCGGTTTTTGACAACACTTAATCATTATGTTATTATGACTCCGTTACTTACCTTACACAGCCGATGTGGACTTGGTCTCATATTTCGACTTAAAAACTGAGGAAGGACCTTTTTCGCAGGAGCTAACACTTTTGCTGCTACTAGTTCAGAAGTTTTGAAGAAAGTGATTTTTTAAACAATATTTCTAAATATTGTAAGTATTCTATGGCATCATATATTGTTTAGATTTTAAAGCGAAATAGCAGTATTGTTGTAGAACATTGTTGCAGATTCTGTTTGAAAGGAAAAGAAACTTTAAGGGATCTAAAGACTCTTAAAATTTAAACGCGAGACAGCAAATCCCCATTATTTAAAAGTTTGTCACTAAATTCCTATAAAAGCTACATTTAGACTTTTAAATTTAATTTAAAGATGAAAATATAAAAAATAATACGTGAAATAATGTTCATTCAAACAGCACAATTTTGTAATACAAAAAAGTAATAGTAAAATGTAATGTTTTCTCACGTTTGAAAAATGTCGAGCACTCACTCGTAGTGGAAAATGCATGGATAATACTTACATTATTTTTAAAATCTTGCCAGATATCTGTCTCAAGACCTGAACCTCAATTAATTTTTTGAAAACAGTTTCTTTTTTTAAATGTTAAACATAAATATCAAAATTTACCAACATTTTGGAAGATTTTTTTTTTTTTTTTTTGAAAAGTTGAGTTTGATTTTCAAGTTAAATTGCGTTTTAGATTATATTAATAGACCAGACAAACATGCAAAAAAAAAAAGGTTGCTCGAAAATATATTCAGAACTTCTTGAGATATCATGCGCGCAATGCGAAAAAGACTCAGAAGAAAAAGATGTTTAACCTTTAGGAACCGAGCGGTACACATGTTGTACCATAGGTCTTTTTGCGTTAGAGGACGGGGTTAAGATCTTCCCTCGAACCCTTTGGAGCCGGGAATTTTTTCAAGGTTTCACACGTCTGGTACAATAGTTTATACCTTCTCTTTTCAATGGAAAAGAAATCTGTGGTTCAAATGTTGTACTACCTGGATCGAAAGAAAAATTTCTATATGAACAACCCGGATCCAAAAGGTTAAGCACCTGCTGTTAACATTAAGGGCCCTGCTCCACATTGACGTAAAACGTAAAATGGATTACATAGTGTTCCTATGGAAAGTACCCGGATTTTCGGTTTCTGCCTTCGGTTTCGGTCGCGTTTTCCGCTGATGTGGAGCAGGGCCCTAATCAGGGGCGGACTGGCTCCCCCATGAGGGCGCTAACCCAAACCTCTAAAGGGCGCACTTCAAAATAGCAACCCCCCCCCCCCCCACACACACACACATTTTCTGCGGCAATTATTCGCAAGGGTCTCGGTTTTTTGTACAGCAAAATTAAGTTTGGTATAATATATGTTACAGAAGAGTGCTTTGTCGCACTCCTTTACAGATTGTATGTGCTTCAGAACTTACAGCACAAATGTGTAATTTGTAAGAAAAGCAGTCGAAAACTTTGTACAATTAATGAAGTTAAAAATGCAAGACAACGTGTCCAAAGGTACAAATAAAATGTTAAAAAAAGAGTTTGAAAACTCTAGCAAATAGCTATTTCGGGGTTATGACAAATGGAAGCCCCGTCATCAGTGCGAGAAGAGGATGGTGATGGTTCAACTGACCACAGTCAAGTGAACCCCACGTTTTTCAGTTTGGGTTCACTTGACAGCGGTCAGTTGAACCATCATCTTTTCGCACTGATGATGGGGCTTCATTTGTAATAGCCCCGAAATAGCCATTTGCTAGTTTTCAAACTCTTTTTTAACATTTTATTTGTACTTTTGGACACGTTGTCTTGCATTTTTAACTTCACAAATGTGTTATCCTGTTCCTATCTTCATTGTTCGTAACACTTTTTATACACAATGCGAATTAATTTTTAACAAAACACAATGTTTATCTTTTTATCACTCATTTTTAGCCGTTTTTCGTAATCCGCGATACCCGTACCACCCAATTGCGCGGATAATTGGGAGTATAGCGTAGTTAAATTATAAGTTAAACCTGCATAATAAATGGGTGTGAATATTTGGGTGTGGTTGAGTATGCTTCTTATACAAATCCACAGTTTGCGCCGGATCTTTACCAAATTTTGTACTAAAGTCCTTAGCTGCTCAGAAATTCACATTGAAGATTATCGGAACTCAAAAAAAATCCTAAGAGGTCTAATTTAAATTTTGAGTCATACTGCCTGGTTAGCCAGTTTTGTAGGATTATATTGGGGAAATAACAACAATAAGTTTCCGTCGGATCTTTGCCAAATTTGTCACAAAGGTTTTTCAATACTCAGAAATTTCATATGGAGAGAGAAATAGGTGTGTTTAAAAAAATCCGATAAGGTCTCAATTTAAATTTTGAATTAGCTAATCCTTCACGTTGGCGTGAAATTGTACACAATTTTTTCTTTTATTTGAGCCTAATTGATGAACATGCGTCTTTTGGCTAAACTTTTATTTTCACGGTAGACCGTGCAATGCCTAAGAAAACAGATAGTAATAAACAATGACGATGTTTATTCCTCTCATTTCTCAATGAAAGTTATATTTTATACGAGCGGGTTATATTCTGAAATGTTTTACGGAAATTTTTTACTTACTCTCATGCAATGAAGCGTAAATAATAATAAAAGCAAAATCTAGATAAAATCATCTTTATTAAATTGATTAAAGGCTAAAAAGATGAAATCCTTTAAAATAATACACCGATAAATAAAACTTTCTGTTCACAGAACGTTCTGTACATCTGGCTCTAATTTAAACGCGTTTATTTTCATTAAAAATTAAAGTTACTTCCTTAGCTACAATTTCTTTGTCCTCTGGTGTTTAACAAAAATTGCATTACTTATTTGTGATTTCTGTCTCAAACGCTTTTAAAAACTCTAGATTCGTAATCTTAAACAAATTAAAAATCTGACCTAACTGTTATGAGTTAAACCCTCCAAAACCATTGCTAGTACTTTCCAAACTTGTCTATAGATAAGTCATGTGAATGAATTCGGAAGTTTGAAAAAAAAATTATAATTTTCATAATTTGCGAGCCCTCCTCATTGTGTTAAAACCGATCTTGTAAAACAATAAAAGATCGTTATGATGCACACCATGGAACACGTATCTAGATTTAAATAAAATACTATTTTAACCATTATTCACAAATGAAAGGGCTTCATCACAGAGCTTCATCCTGCACTAAATGGTTACATTTTAGCTGCTGTGCTTAAAATACAGAAATTGTTTTTTTCAATTTATTGTTTACCTTTGAAAAGTTGTGCGAAAAAAGAAAAGAATTATGGTGTACGTATATATAGATTCAGCGGTTTAAGGGTATTATCCGCTGTATTTTTACTTACTTAATGCTGTTTTGATGATCCGCTTTCTATTAAAATGCTCATGAAAATAGGAAGGAGCCAGTCAATCAACTAACACAATATTCAGTAAATCATTATTTAATTTTATTTTAGGCAAAACTAAACATTTTTGTCGGTAGTATATGTTTTTCAGTGCAATACAATTAAATTGCTTACTCATGCAGCTTTCTGACATCATAAAAATACCTGCCTGAAGAATCTTTTGACAACCGATTTCTCTAACCAACATCAGCACACATGAATTCGTAACCTCAGTCAAGGTAGATTGGCACTTTGACTTGACACACACACACAAAAGAGAGAGGAAAACGCACAAAAATAAGAGAGCTCACTTTGGTTTAAGACCATACTACAACATATCCCTTTTGAGGTGTTATGAATTCAAAGTTTATTTTTTACGCTATTCATTTAAACCGTGTTCTGAAACTTTTATTAAGTACTTCACGGCGCTTCGAGTAAAAAAAAAAAAAAAAAAAAAAAACACCAAAGGAGCACAGATTCGAAGGCGCAAAGATGCATAGCCCAGAGGAAGATGGTTTTTTTGTTAAAGGTCCTCCTTCCAGACTACCTATCACCTCTGGGGGCGGGTGGGGGGCAATGAATTAAACTGAATTATAGCACATTATTAATTATAATCTTCTGCAGCAAACTTTTATAGACTATTTCATTCGCTTCGAATTAAAAGAAGGGGGACACCCAAGTCAACTAGATTCGAGGGTGCAATGATACATAAGCCGGAGGGCGCTCACTTTGGATTAAGACCGTGCCCCCCCCCCCCCTCCGACTGGACTGCCTTGTTTCATACCCTCCGAAAGTAAGGTGGAAAAAACGAAGGCGCACAGGTTCGAGGGCGCAAGGGCGTACAACCTGGAAGGCGCTGTATTTTTTTTTTGGCAAAGATCCCCCTTCCTATCACGTCTGCGATGCAATCAATATAAGTTAATTATAATAGGTACATTATTGAGTATAACCATTTTCTTCTATCTTTTATAGATTGCTTTCCGTGCTTCAAAGATTAAGATTTAAAAAAAGGGGGGGAGGTGGCTTTGTTCACGGCGCAAGGACGCACAGACCGGAGGGCGCTAACTTTGGATGAGATCCCCCTTAAAGACCACCTATCACTTCTGGGGTACAATAAGAACCGCCTTCTGATAACGCTTATTAACTACTTTTTACATGTTCCAAACGGGAAAAAAGTAAAAAATAAGTAATTTACTAAAGTTGAAGGAGCACTGGCTGTGGGGGGGGGGGGTTACTGTTCAAACTGTTATGGGTTACTTTCAAACCTTTAAAATTAAACAAAAAACCGAAGGCGCACACGTGTTGAGGGCGCAAGGGCGCACAGGCTGGAGGGCGCATCTGCCCGCGGGCAGGTGGCCTCTACGGCCAGTCCGCCTCTGGCCCTAATCCAATTCGAGGATAGTTTCCGGTTTGTTACGATAACTCGAAAAGTTTTCTGCTTATTGTAAGAAAGAAGGACCCAAATTGTTCAAAATTAAATTATGCACAACGTATGTTTTTTTCCAGAAATACGAAAATTTTTAAAGTTAAAGAGTCCTAAGACCTCTTAAAACAATCAACGGCTTGAAATAAAGTACTGTAGGTTTGAAACGAACTCAGAGAGAAGAGTCGGAAAAATTGATTTAACATTAGACGGATTATTTTCGTAGAAGTATATTTTTACATTAATGAATCAACGGAATAAGAAATATAATTCCTAAAATCCAACAACTCGAAGGCATTTTTAAACAGCATTCACGGAAATCCTTCATAATTTAAAAGGAAAACAAGTAAAGAATTTTTCATGATTTACACTCAAATTGCTGTTTTTAAGAAATATCGCAGTACTCGAATTCATAAATACCTGGTTTATTAAACGCAACATACGAGTACAAATAACTGAGATAACTACAGAACTATCTCCCGAACAGGATAATGAAGTTAAATGTGGGACTTAGAAGCAGCGCTTATGCAACTCTTAAAACCAGAAATGCTGTGGACATTTTAGTAACATGTCTATACTACGCTGCAAGGTTTCTTGACACTGGCGTCGTGACGTTGACGTCAGCCAATGAAAAACGAGCTAGATAAAACGTCACAGCCTACTTGGCGAATTAGATGAGATCCTTAACTGCTTCTGAGCTTTTATTGGCTCCGCGCGTAGTGACCAAATTAAGTTGCTTTCTGGTATAGTGGTCGGAGAAGTTTGACTGATATTGGGAGGTTCCGGGTCTGAATCCCAGCTCGAACTTTGCTCTTTCTCTTCTGTCCTTGTCCTTTTTCTGTGTGAATGTGTGCTGCGAATGCCCCATAAACAAGTCTTATAGCATGTGTGTTACGCTAAAAACGGACTTCCACCTTAATGGTACTCGTAAAAGCGGAAGCCGTACCTATTCCGTATTAAACCGGGCAGAAGCATGTTCTGTCTGTCCATGAAAACCGCGCCAATGAACAGTTCCACTTAAAAAAGGGGTAGCTGGGTTGTGGGTGATGACTTTCTGAAGTTTTTAATTTAAAACTTGCATTTGCTATATCCTTTTGACATATTCAACTAAACTATGTATTTGAAATTAGCATCGTTCTGCATTGTTTGATAGGGCTCAAAATGCTTTTTATTATTCTTCCCCTTATTGTTATCTTACCTATCATCCCTATTTTGATAAGATCAGAGAAGCCCTGACGCATGCGTAAATGCGCGGAAGGTATTAAATATGAAGATCAGACAGTACTCGGGCTCGGGTACACGAGTGGTACAAGTAACAACTCCTTTGACCACAGGTTTTGTTTTCTCCCCTCTTTCTGCTGCCTTTCACGCTTCAATTTTCCTTTGCTCTCTCTCTCTTTTAACCCTTTATCTATACTGACGGTATGAGTAAAAATCACTTTAAAACTTTATAACACAACAATCATTACTTCTATTCTGATGGAATATTTTAGAAACAGTCTTCTAACTCGACTTTTCCATGAAAGATATTGAGATTTTGTTTCCTGTATATTCTTTAATTATCAATAAGGCAGCAAAAAAAAAAGAGAAAACTCTTTTAAGCCATTTTAGCTCTCTGCTGTCAGTTATTGGTCTTAACATAGTGGTCTTACCGTTTATTTATTTACCATTTGGCAGGAAAAAAATATTGGGGAAAATCATACTAAATGCACTTAAAAGCTTTATATGTATAAACTTGGCTTGGCGAAAAACTGCAGATTAATTTGATAAGATGGTACATTGGCACTTGGCGAATTGTTGCCGCTCAACCGTGGCGAAAACAAAAGATATTCGGTTACTGGTCGTCTTGTTTTTCTTGATTGGAACTTTTAATGTTTTATAATGGTTTGATGCAATTATTTTGCTGATTACGTTGGATTTTCAAGTATATTATAACGTTGCTTAATTTAGCTGGCGCGTGATTTCGAATTTTAATGAAATTTTAATACCCTTTACTGAGTTTACTATTTTTTAGTATCAATGAAAATTTTAATCTTGAACAATGGCTTGCTTTATTAAAACTCATCCGAAAATAACCAAATAAAGTGCGATATCGCCAAATAAGACGCTTCTGGAAAGCTGTTAGCGGCTCGAACCCTTTTCCATTTTTCTCCAATGTAGCCAACTTTTTTGATGCCAAAAAGACTAAGCACCAATGTATAAGAGATATTACTAGAAATAAACTGTTTTGCACAAAACGGTAGCGGGGCAACCGTGTGAAAATCTAGACTGTTTCACAGTTTCACATCTCCTTTTTTCCGTACAACTTGGAATACAGTGCATTATAGGCACGGCACGATACTTTGACTAAACATGGCGGCAACTTAATTAAGCAGCTTTACAGTTTCAGAATGTGGCCAACTAAATTGGGTAACTATTCCTGGTATTGAATTTTGGCGACAAACCAGAAAATAAGTGTCATAACTCATAACCTAGGAAACCATGTTTTTTTTTTTCCTACGCTTTCATGCAGACGTTATTTGTTTTTAATTTCATTATATTTCTAAAGAATCAACGAATTGCTTATTTCTCTCACATGACCGAGGCAGAAGTTTCTTTGAATTCTAGATGCGAAGCCTCTGTGAGCACCACTGTCAACCGGTCCCGCATTTGGACACTTCTCTGGTCCTAGACCTCTGCTCATTCTAGGCGGTGGCCTCCATACCCGTCAAACACATAAGCACTCCAGGGTCCCTATATCTATCACTAAAAGTGATAAACAGGTTGAACGGGGCTCTGTAGAACGCTAAGTTTTTTTATCCAGACCAGGAGCCGAGCAATCCCTGGTCTAGCCCCCCAGAGGTATGGGTTTGGAACGAGGGAGGACTTTGTAAACACGGATATATTTTGTATTAAAAAGACGGAGGGGGCTTGTGTGGCCCCTTGCAATTTTTGTTGCTAGTTAAATTGAAAAAACCTAACCGAATGTAATGGAACTTACTGACTCCATAATATAACCCCTTTTAACTGATTATTTGATATTTTAATAATTGCTCTCATCGAAGTATAAGTATTGAACCTTTTACCTAGAAAAACGGGAACAAGGTATTTTACAGTGAAAATAGAGAATATTTTCCTTCCTCCCACTTACTGTATCATTATAAAATGAACAGCATTATAAAATGCTGTTCACTCTAGCTTCCCCATTATCTAAGTATTTTTGCAGTTGGATCAACTTCCAAATGCGAAATACTGCGGAAATTCCCTTGGGTTTTATTCTCATTTCGTCATTAGAGAAGAAGCGTGCGGCCCGTGGACAATCGGAAAGAAATTTATTGAGAATTCATTCTTTTGGGAAAAGGCAAATTTCAGTCTCTTTAGTGTTAACGTGCCCCACTCACCATTACTGAACACTGAGGACCTTCAACCGGCTGTCATCGAAACCTGGCTACAATTCCGACGCCCTACCTTTCGAGGCCACCGCGGCGCCCCCCTCTCTGCCCCCACCTCCACACCAGCACGCCAAAGAAAGACACACAATGCAAGAAATGTTATCGCGTGAAATTCCTCGAATTTGCTCAAACGCTCGATCTCTTCTGTTTTTCTCTGAATAAGGAAGACAGATAAAGTAACATTCAACAAGGAAAGTAGCAAGCGAACAAAACTGAAGGCATCGGGTAGTGCGCCTCCTTAACCTGTCTCCCCTTTTTTTCAAATGGAAACGATCGTGGCTGCAAGGCGCGGAGTTCGACCATTTCTAGTAACACGAAACTCAAAGAGTAACGTGCTATAGCAGCTCCTGATTGTGAAAAGCATTACGAGAATTCAAGTTGAGAAACAAACTATTTGTTGTTGTTCCTTAAACCACTGACAGCCACCTTGGCTTGCGGTCAGAGAAGTCTGACTCGGATGGGGAGGTTTCGGGTTCGAATCCCGTTTCGGGCATGGACATACTTTCTCTCTTCTGCCCTTGCCCTTTCTTTGTGTGAATGCCTTGTGCTGTGAATGGTTGACGCTACACTATAATCTGGTCCCTATGGCAGGGGCGGATACAAGGAGGGGCGATGGGGGCGATCGCCCCTCCCTTGAGAGACTCTTCTCCAGCAGTTTTTTCGACTTTAAAGTTCTAAAAAGGCAATTTTAGATGATATTCGATGATACTATGAGAAGTGGTTGGGATTCGGGGCTCTGATCTGGATTTTTTTCGAAATTGAAGACCGAAACATTTGTAACAAAGATATGTTAACCAGTGTGTGTGGTATAAAAAAAGGGGGGGGGCAAGTAAAAAAAAACCAATCGCCCCTCCTTTGGAGCTTTTCTGGATCCGCCCTTGCCCTATGGCATGAGTGTACTCTGGAAATCGGACTTAACACCAGATGACGGTCCAGTTGAAAGAGGGAAGGAACGCACGTCAAATTTCCTGCCCAGCTGGCACAAGACAACAGCAACATTCGAGAACCATACACTGAGACAAAATTTTAATTTTCGACTTACCGGGCCACGTCCTTCATCTGTCTTCATGGACTAGGACATTGAAATATAATAAAACTTATTCCTCCGTTTGTTGGCACCGTTAGGTTTCAGGAGGAACAAGTTTATCAGATTCGGCAGGATTCACTCCACGATGGAATGGCAGGATCCACAACTATCCTGTGAGCCACCAGAGTCTTTGCATCCTATCTGGTACCTTGTTTTGGAAATGGGAACTAGAATCCACGGATTCCCCTTGAAAATAATAAAAAACAAAAACATTGACAAGTAATTTCCGACACCATCAGCAAAAGTTACCATGCTTAATACAGTCGAGTCTCGATAACGCGAAGTCTTATAACTCGAATATTCTTTTATTGGGTCTCACATAGCGGCTGGAACACCAAAAAAGTGCGGGGTCAAGAGAAATATGTGAGGGGAGGGGGGACGAAGCATCACCTCAAAAGGTTTTTTTTTTTCCTGTTTTTGATAAATTTTGCTATAATGTGTTGGATTTTGACATTTAAATGACCTCTAAAAAATGCGGAATATGGCCTCAAAAATCAACCAGGCTGGGTGTTTTTCATTCATTTATATGAAATGATGCATAAAAAGTCCAAAGTTATGGAATTATCAGCTATTATCTTGGTGAAATTAATCAGTCCACTGAGTAAAAAATCAATTTTGACTCGATCATCATTTCGTAACCGTGAAAAGTGAGGTTGTAAGGCTCCTTTACTTTCGTTCGGTGAGGGGGCGGTCGCCCCCCTTGCCCGCCTATGCGGTCTCAAACTCTTAAGAAGAATGTGGGAACTGTCAATGTCTCTAACTACCAGTAACTCGAAGCTTATAGCCAATTCCTCGGGACTTCGAGCTATCGAGACTAAACTGAATCATAAAGTAGATATTTCGGAATCAGCTGTGGAATTGTGCTTGATAAATATGTTTAAGCATCTCAAAAATGTCTGCTAGTCAACCCTGTTCTTTTAGCAAAGAAAATATGTGCTGTTAAGAAACTGCTTTTCAAGTTTAACTTAAAAGGACAAAATACTTACGAATACACGTTTTGCTCTACGACATTGAGCGCTGTCTGTTTTCATTCTGTGCTTGTGTATTATAAATTCTCATTATGTAACGTCATTATAAATGTCTTACAATTAGTTTTGGTTTGCCCGATTAAGCATGGCAATGCCTTTCTTTTTTAGATCCACAGTTTAGTATTTCTCTTCAGCTTTGCTTCACCCATGTAGTTCTCATTTTTCACAATCCTTAGATATTTAACGAATCTGGTTTGAGGTGCGTGCAAAATGATTTTTAAAATATGAAGCTTTTTTTTTAATTAAAAAGAGATTCTATTAAAAAGATCTATTAACTTAAAGAGGTAAAATACTTAACAAGATGTCTTACTCTACTACTTTGCGCGCTAATTTACTTTCCCCAGCAATACTTTGTAGTTCTCAACTAGGCCCATCATTTAGGGGGGGGGCGGGGGGTCATTTGCCCCCCCCCCCCCTCCTGACTTGACTTTGAGAAATCAATGTATTTACATATAAGTGAGCGTGGTTTCTGTTGTTTTCTGGTGAAATTGTACTGTGTTTTTACCCTTTGTCCCCCCCCCCTCCTGGAAAAACTTGGAAATGACGCCCCTGTTCTCAACGGAAAACTAAAATATATTGATTTGAAGTGCTATAAAATAAGAATAATTAAAAAGCCACTGTATAACGAACATATGAGATTTTTGCAGAATCCTTAGAGAGTAAACGAATCTGGTTTGATGTGCGTGTAAGATGATTTTTAAAATATGATACTTTTTTTCAATTGCTTCCATTAAAAGAGTTTTTCTTCCATAAAAATCCATCTTCAAAACTTTATAATATAAGAATGGATCATAGCCTCTTACTATTAACTGCACGCAATTGCCTGTTTCGGTTTAAAAGTCTCGCGTGCTTTATAAGATTTGTTTCAGCAGCAGTTTGCGAAATTTGAAATGGCAATACACATTTTATTTACCTTTAGCTTTTGAATAATGTCACTTTTAGCTGGGTTGTGCATCTCATAAAAACTAAGCATTTAAATTGCAAACCTTTTGAGGTTAGTTTAATGCAATTTTAAGAGCATTTTGCAAAACAAAATCTTGCTAACTGAAAGATATTTTGAGAAAGAATCGAATTTTTCAATTTAGCATAATGTGCGTTGATGTTTAAGTTAATTTAAATCAGAAACGCAACTTTCTCACATCAGATATAACGGATTTGAAATTTGAAAGTTTAATTTCAAGTCAGCTACATTTTGGTTTTAAATCACTATCATGACTTGCTATTTTTTCACTGCAGGATTATTTGGCGCAGATCTTGCGTTCTTCCTCGCTTACTAACACTCTAATTCACTTGGATTTCTAATTCTATTAAAAGTTATGGGACAATTTGGTCACGCGACTCAAGATAGTCATGTTTCGTGATTGTATAAGATGAAAGACTAAAATATGACACAAAATGAAAATATTAATATATTTCGCGGCTTTTTACAATATTTAATCAAGAAGTTATGCCTCAGTTACTTACCTGACACAACCATGGACTGGGCCTTTTCTTTCAACGCAAAAACAGAGGAAGGGTATTTTTTGCCGCAGCTAAAACTTTTTGCTGCTACTAGCTCATAAGTTTTGAAGAAAGTGATTTTTTAAACAATATTTTCTAATTATGTAAGACTTTTATGACATCAGACATTGTTGAGATTTTAAAGCGAAATAGCAGTATTGTTGTAGCACATTGTTACAGAATACGTTGCCAGGAAAAGAACCTTTAAGGGGGTCTAAGGACTATTAAACGCGACACAGCAAATCTCCATTATTTAAAAACTTCTATAAAAGCAAAATTTCTATAAAAGCTATGTTTAAAGTTTTAGATTTAAATTAAAGCTGAAAATCTTACAAAAAATGCATGATATAATAGAAATTTTAACAGTACAATTTCGTAACACAAAAAAATGATAGTAAAATATACCGTTTTCTCGCGTTTGTAAAATATCGTGCACTTTCTCGTACTGGGAAATGCATGTATAATCCTAATATTATTTTAAAGTACTGCCAGATATCTACCTCACGACCTGAACCTCAATTATTTTTTTTAAACTGTTTATTTTTTTATTGAAATTTTAAACATAAATGTCAAAATTTACTAAATTTTTGGAAGATTTTTTTTTTTTGAAAAGTTAAGTTTGATTTTCTAGTAAAATTGAGGTTTAGATTATATAAATGAACCAGACAAACGTACAAAAAAAGTTGCATGAAAATATATTAAGAACTTCTTGATATGTGCTTGTTAGCGCAGTGTTTTGGGGTGCGATTTTAAACCACAAAACTTCTTTTTCTTTTTTAAGTTTGGGGCAAGAAAAAAGTGAGTGACTATATTTGAAAAACAAAAAGAAACAAAGCATATTTCTTCTTAAATTACCCCGTTTCATTTCTATGACCTCTCTTGCCTGGCTGAGTCGAATTTTGATTTCTGAGTCGAAAGATAGACCCCTTTCGCGACTTTGTATTTTCTCACCTAAGAACTCAAGCAGAGCTTTTAAATTCCAACTACTGTCTGTTTGCGTATTGTGCGCCTAGCAGAAACGAAAGCTTCCATTTGAAAAAGGGAGTTAGGTTTTAGGATGCGCACTTCCCGATGCCTTCAGCTTTTGTTCGCTGACTACTTCCTCGTTGCATTTCTCCCCTATTTCGAGAAAGTCAGAAGAGACTTGGCGCATGCGCAGATTCGACGGAGGTCTCACGAAATGTTAGACAGTATTACTTTTATTTTTCTTTTAAATTCTAGAGTTAAACCAGGGGGTAAAACATTGGAACCTCGGTAACTCGACTCACTACAGGACCAGGGCCTGATTACTGAATAGGCCAACTAGGGCATAGCCTAGGGCTAGGGATGCACCGATTAATCGGCAGTGCCGATTAATCGGCCACTTTACCGATTATTAATAATCGGAAAAATCGGGCCGATTAATCGGCCGAAAAAATATTTTTCAAATATTATTCGTTACAGTGTACCTTCACTAAGAAACTATGATGAATAATTTATTAACAGTAATAATAATCCTCACAGACGATATAAAGCTTTTTTTAACCGACTTCAACAAAGGAGGAGGTTATACAATTCGTCGGAGAAATTTTTTTTTTTCGGTATGTTACAAGATTACTCGAAGACGCCTGGACCGATTTCAAAAATTCTTTTTTTGTTAGAAAGGTCTTTCTTTCCGATTGGTCCCATCCTCTCGTGGTCCGGGTTCGATAACTAGAACCTGCAGAAATCTTTCGAAAAAGAAATTGGGATCACAGTAATCGTAATAATGACCATTTTGAAAGCCAGGCTTCTCTGGATTGCATAATGAAATTCCTTTCTATGGTCTTTTTGAAAATTTTAAACCGAGTATCTTTCTATGTCCTGCTTTTTTCTCCTGAACTCCAAGGAACTGAAAGTCGTATCAGGTACTGATTGATTTGTAATATTTCAGGTTTTATTAGTCTTAATTTACATAAGGTTTGATAAAGGAATTCTGAAGAAAGTGAGGAAAATCTCCAAATTTTTGCTCAAATTTAAAGCGATTTGTCCTAAATGATTAAATATGAAATCCATTGTTACAGAACGTGATTGATATGAAACAGTTATTATAATGATCATGAAAATTTTGAATGAAGGCTTAACTGAAGCAAACATGAAACTCATTAGCGGGCCACGTATGTAATACGTCGTGAAATTTTATGAACTGCGAGAATCTAGTGTTGTTTTGAAATATAAATTAGTTGAAAAGCCGTTAATATTTAGCCTTTAATTAAACTAGTACACAAATAAATACCAGAGAATAACAAGGATTATTTTTTAGTGTCAATCGTTTAAAATTTTAGACGCGTTGATACTTTCTTTCTTTTTTTTTCTTACATAGTTTAGTTTATGAAGCATTTACTTAAGAAAATTAGGTGAAGTTTTGCAATGGAAACATTACCTTATTTCATACGTACATTTACACTAAAAAGAATAAAATAAAAATATTTTTGAAAAAAAAAATTGAACCGACTTCGGAACTTCACTCAGCAAATGCTCTAAAAAGTAAAAAATAATTTTATTCTTTGAACACCATCGATACTACATTTAAACATAAGTTTTGAAGTCGGCGCAAAAACTATAGGTAAAATGATGTTTACTATATTTTGCCAACATATTCAGAGAAATCATTGAAAATTGAGAGCTGAATATTTGTACCATTACATAAATATGTATTTTTCAATGAATGCGAATGCGAATAAAGAACCTGGATTCATTTAAATTTATATTTATAGTTTCGAATGATTCTATTTAGCTTTTTTGCGCCGACTTCAAAACTTATGTTTAAATGTAGTATCGATGGTGTTCAAAGAATAAAATTATTTTTTACCTTTTAGAGCATTTGCTGAGTGAAGTTCCGAAGTCGGTTCAATTTTTTTTTTCAAAAATATTTTTATTTTAATTAATTCTCCTACTTTGAATAAATATACAAAGACAATGTTGCAACATTTTTCATGTGGCGATAGTTTTCTCCTTAGCAGTGCTTTTAGATAACCTCTAATTTTCAAAGAATAAAAGTATTGAAATAAATTGCTGCTAATTATTACAAAATATGAATTAAAAATACTCCTAGATTGGAGTGCTCACCACAGACTCCACCTCCCCCCTTTTTTATGTCCCAATTTTCATGTCCAATTAACATAACTAACAATGTGTTAGTAATATTATTGACAATAATATGAAAATTGGTTCTAAGAAATTTGATAAACTGTTGAAATTAGTTTGTGAAAAATAGGAAAATGGGAAAAAAATCTTCTCTCAGAAATAAATTACTTACTATTTCTAAACTTAGAATTGCATAAGAAAGGAAAAACACTGAAGGTAAAATTGGTGGTCGAAAAACAATCATTCTTACCATTAATCGGCTCAGCCGATTAATCGGCCGATTATCAACAACCGATTAATCGGCAATCGGTAATCGGCCAATTTGCTTATCGGTGCATCCCTACCTAGGGCCCCTGCTTTTTAGGTGACCCAAATGGTTAAAATTTTCAGTCGTTGGCTAAAATTGAAAGGTTTTTACTGCATGGGGCACCGGAATTGTGTTTGGCCTAGGGCCTCATGATAGTTTAATCAGGCAATGCACGGGACCACGAAAATATGTCGAGTTACGCTGGTGTGAACTTACCGAGGTTTCATAATTTCCACTTTTAAAAGCTTTTCTGTAATGCTAATTTTCTAGAGCTTACGATCAATGTTATAAAAATTAACCCATTTATGCCCAGTTACCTAAAAACGGGACGCGTGTTAGTTACTGCATACAAAAATCTGTAATGGGTATATCATTTCACTAAAGCGGTTTTTCACAAGTTAAATAGTCCTTCTTCTTAAGAAAACCATTTAGAGCCACTATTTGGACATCAGAGTTTATTTATTGACAGCTATTTTTAGACAAATCAGTCAAGCAACGATCCAGCATGGGTAGCCACAGAAAGTAAGGGGGGCTTTTTTTGCGAACTTTTTTTTCGTAAAATTAAACTATTTTAAAATGATTTGCTTAAAACTGATCAGAGATGAATTCTGTAATGTTATTCTGCAAAAGTAAAGTCAAGTAAGGTGGTATTTTACTCACATATCTGCAAAATATCCCATGAACAGGAAAATAATTTAATAAATATAGCAATACAGCGAACTATATTACGCCTAAAATATACAAGGTGTTCCGTAACAAATTGTACAAACTTTGAGGGGAGTTAGAGGGGATGATAACAAGCAAGAATCACCTAGGAACATAGGTTCGGAAACGCATAGTTGACGAGCTACATATTCACAAAGTTGAAAAATTGTGTCAGAATGGCTCGTTATTACGACGGTTTTTATTATCATTTCGGTGCATTTTTTCGAGCAACAGGCAGCAAAATTTCAACAACCGCTTTAACCTTTCTTAAATATTTAATATTTTGTGTGCCTATAGTACTTGAGCATCGCTTTTGCGACCCTATGTTCCCATGCGATTCATTGCTTCAATTATCCCATTGCTTCAAATTATCATTCCCTCTAACAACCCTTAAACTTTGTCCCAATATTTGAGGGACACCCCAGGGTGGTAGGGGACACGGGGAAGTAAGGGTTTAAGAGGAGGTAGGGGACATTACAAGCAATCAAAATTGCAGAACAATTTGTAGTCAGGAATGTCTTCATTAGACGCTAGGAGGCGTTGTTCACAGAAGCACACGTGCTCTCTCTCAAAGGTCATTTTAGCTGCAAGCGCCCACAGAGAAGTATGAAACGTTTCACGGATACTGTGCTTGCAGATATGCACCATATTCATGGTTTGGCAAACGGAAATGGAAGAGCGGCTCAGAGGCTGTATCGGGGAGGTATTTGCAGAGAGAAACACCGGACCATCGAATGTTCAATAATTTGCATCGCAATTTGTGTCAATATGGGTCCCTACGAAACCATACATAGTCATAGTACAGGCCACTACATAGTCATAGTATAAGAATGGAAGAACACGTATTGCGTACCGTTAGAAGAAATCCGAGTACCAGCGTACGAGCCGTAGCTACTGCTGTTGGAGGATCTACGACGTCTGTTCATCGTGCTTTGCGAAGTGCACGCTTACACCCATATCATCTACAACGCGTACAGTTACTGATCCCCCAGATTATCCTATTCGTGAACGTTTTGCACACTGGTATCTCAATCAATGTAGCGAAGATGTAAATTTCTCATCCTGCGTTTTAATGACGGATAAAGCATACTTTACGCGGGAAGGGATGTTCAACTCCCACAATGCTCATTTGTGGGCTGATGAGAATCCCCATGGCGTAAGATTACAAACTGCTCAACATCTTTTTTCAGTAAATGTTTGGGCAGGTTTGCTTGGTGATATCTTAATTGGATCTTATTTGTTGCCATCTCCACTGAGATCTCGACAATATTTCATCTTTCTGCAAGAGGTTCTACCAACATTACTTAACTCAGTGCAACATCAGATGCCATATGTGGTTTCAACATGATGGGGCACCTCCCCATTATGGAACACATGTTCGGGAACATCTAAATCGCGCGTTTGGTCACCGATGGATTGGTCGTGGTGGACCAGTTCCCTGGCCACCACGCTCTCCTGATTTAAACAGTCTCGATTTCTTTCTTTAGGGTGCTTTGAAAAATGCTGTGTACGCAACTCCTGTGGATTCAGAAATGAATCTAGTTGCAAGAATCGCCTGTGGTGCTGCAGATATCCAAGAAAATTCGTGTGTATTTGAGAGAGTTCGCCAGTCTATGGTCCGACGGTGTAACTCATGTATCGCTAACTAATGGTGGAAACTTTGAACATAATTTAAGACATTTTCCAACATTATTTACATTAAACGTGTAATGTCTTTGACCAATAAACATTTCGGATGATCCCAATCTTGTGTCTCACTGAACAATATTAATTTTTAAGAAAGGTTAAAGCGGTTGTTAACATTTTGCTGCCTGTTGCTCAAAAAAATGCATCGAAATGATAATAAAAAACCGTCGTAATAACGAGACATTCTGACATAATTTGACAACTTTGTGAATATGTAGCTCGTTAACTATGCGTTTCCGAACCTATGTTCCTAGGTGATTCTTCCATTCTTAGACTATGACTATGTAGTGGCCTGCCGTGACCATATCTATGATTTCGTAGGGACCCATATTGACACAAATTGCGATGCAAATTATTGAACATTCGATGGTCCGGTGTTTCTCTCTGCAAATACCTTTCCCGATACAGCCTCTGAGCCGCTCTTCCATTTCCGTTGCCAAAACTATGAATATGGTGCATATCTGCAAGCACAGCATCCGTGAAACGTTTCATACTTCTCTGTGGGCGCTTGCAGCTAAAATGACTACTGAGAGACAGCACGTGTGCTTCTGTGCTTCTGTGAACAACACCGCCTAGCGTCTAATGAAGGTATTCCTGACTACGGATTGTTCTGCAATTTTGATTGCTTCTAATGTCCCCTACCTCCCCTTAAACCCATACTTCCCCTTGTCCCCCACCCTGGGGTGTCCCTTAAATATTAGGACAAAGTTTAAGGGTTGTTAGAGGAGACGATAATTTGAAGCAATGGGATAATTGAAGCAATGAATCGCATGGGCACATAGGGTCGCAAAAGCGATGTTCAATACTACAGACACACAAAACCTGTAGTCACTAATTTAATATCCAACAAAGGTTTTGCATAATATTAAATATTTAAGAAAGGTTAAAGCGGTTGTTGAAATTTTGCTGCCTGTTGCCCGAAAAAATGCACCGAAATGATAACCAACCGTCGTAATAACGAACCATTCTAACACAATTTGACAACTTTGTGAATATGTAGCTCGTCAACTATGCGTTTCCGAACCTATGTTCCTAGGTGATTCTTGCTTGTTATCATTTCCTCTAACTCCCCTCAAAGTTTCTACAATTTGTTACGGAACACCCTGTATGTAAACCGTTACAAGTAAGAGTTTTAAGCAGATAAAAATTGAAAAAAAAAAAAAACTTTAAAAAAAACGTGGGCATAAATAAGTTAATTTCAGAAAAAAAAATTTTTTTAAACAATATAACAAGATATGTAGGACAAACTTGAATACCTCATTTGGAATAAATACATAATATCTGAAAAGAGATAAGAACTCCTCGTCATAGAGAAAAGGCAATCTTTTGAATTGACTGACCTATAAGCAGAAGAAATCTCAAAAATGGCTACTGGGAAACAATATCGGTCGAAAAGAATGGACTACAATTGCGAGTGGATGTCGACTTATGGAGGGTCAGGTTAGTTTTAGTCAAGTTAGAGAAGTTTGCACCCATTGAAATTAACATTGGACCAACCATTGGGGAAAAAATCAACTTTCTGAGGTTGTCGAGTTTCCGCGTGTCACGTTACCGGAATTCCTCTGTACCTTCAAAGTTATCGGGTTCTAAGATTACGTACGATTTTAAACTTATTTCCAAGATTTCTAAATATCTAGTTTCAGTTTCAGGCCGATTGTATAATTTTCTCAAACTATTGCTCGTGTTTTTAATGGGAATCATGTTCAGAAGAGATCCTAAATGCACATTAATGAACAGACTCTAGTATCCAAAACGAGATTTCAATAGTTCCAATGCTGCATCATAATTGTTTTAAGCTATTACGAATTCGGAAATAGCTTTCGCTGCAGCACCACCCACCAAACTTTTTTGAGAAATAGGTTTCCCGATTTTCTATAAATAACTATTTTTAACAAATTGCGCTTTCAAATTGATTGATGAATTCTAACCAATATTTGTGGTCACCGTAGAACACGATCGGCAGCCTAAATTGACTGAAGATCTACTTTCTAAGTTTGGTGTTAGCACAAGATGGACTTGGGGAGGGGCGGGGAGCTTAATGACACTTGGGACTTAAATGGATCACTATAAAATTAAACGAATGTGCTGCATACACGGTTCAAATGAAACTTAGCTGACTTCAAACTTAAGATTAACTCATATCAAAAGAGATTTTAACACTTAAGGGGTTACAGTACCTTTCTAACAAATTTCTTTAACTTAAGTGAAAAAGTTAATTCTTTGAAATCTTTGTTTCTGCACTTGTTTAACAATCAATAATTTATTTTCAAACATTAAAAATTCTGAAAACTTTTTTTGAAAATTTGAAAAATTTAAGAAACTTTCATTTTTTTAAAACAATAAGGCTTTTTTGTTTTCGCACTAATTTCAAAATTTCTTTTTGCGAAATGATCACAAGGATTACCTCAACAAATCTGTGCATTCATTTTCTTGTATTTTGATTTGAAAATATTTTGTGACCTTTTATGTAAAAAAATCTTAGAAAATTTTGTTTTGAGAGGTTTCACAAACTCTAAAAATTTTGTAAATTATAAAACGGTTATTCAATGCACAGTTTTGTTAAATATATTATCCGGAGTGCAAAAAATATTGCTTTAAAGTTATATCTGAAAAAAAAAATTCCTTAGCATTTCCAATAAGATAGAAACACTAAAAACTGATCACCGAGAAAAAGCAGTTTAAAGTTTTGCTTTTCCATTAGAACACATAGCATGCATGCCCTAAAGTCACTCATTAGAACACATAGCATGCATGCCCTAAAGTCACTCATAACTTTTTTAATAACTTAGCTAGAACAATGCTATTTTTTCCTGAGTGTTATAAATAACTTTTACTTTTGAAATTAGCAATAAATTTTTTTTTGGTCTTTTGGTTATTTTTGAGGTACCGTAACCCCTTAAAGTTGTTGAAGTAATGTTATGCTAACCCCACCTCAAAATATTTCAAACACAAGTGTATTACTTGATTTTAAATTGATAAAATAGTGACTTAAAAAAGTTCCAGTGATTACAAAAAGTTTCAAAATTTTTCAAATAGCTTTTGATTTCGACGTTAAACTTAATTTTGTTCCAGATATTTATGTTTTTAAATCCTACTCAGACAGAAAGCGATATTCAAAATATTGCTGCGATCAACTTAAAATGGGCACAAGATAAAACGGTCGATCGCTATCGACAGGTTGTCAACCGCTGCAGTAGAATTTACCAACAGTTCGTTTGGGAAATTTAATCGACGTTCTATGCTCTTGCTGTGCTACACTACTTGCGCCTAATGTGAAATTAGCAGGGGGGGGAGGTACAGCCAGAGGAGTCAAAGCTGTCATTCTTTGAATTATTTCACGTTTTTAAGAAATTCAATTTTCCATGAAAACTTTACCCTGATCAACTTTTTTCGCGTCGGTAACACCAAGAATACAATAGTCAGCAACCCCAAAGCAGAATACTGCTAAATTTGGGACATACGTCGCGGAACAGATATCTGAACTGCAGAACAATTCCGTTCAAATGTTAAATTATGAAAAAAAAAAGGCAGTTTTCTAACTAAAGATACAATTTTGCAGAAATTCAGAATAATTTCTGCAAATTTCTTCAAATTAGAAAAAAATAAATAAAATTTCTGCAAATTATGCTTATTAGGCAGAAAATCAAAAAGGCGATTTTTTTGCGACTTGCAGGAACTTTAAATTTACTTCAAGCTGGACAAAATCAGCAGAATTTGCACAAAATAACATGTTTAGTAAAAATATTTGCAGGAAATTGTTTGACTAATTGTTTTATGCTCCTCAAGCGTCCTGCTTCCGAGACTTGGTCTCATTATTGGCCATGTGCTGTTATTCTAAGTGAAAACATTGCTTCTACAGTCGACGCTCGTTATAACTACCACTAGTTATAAAGACTATCCAATACAACGACTGATGGGGAAAAACCCAACTTCATCCCAATATACTCTATTTTCTACCTCTTACAGCGACCACTCGTTACAAAGACCTTTTTCTGGGGGACGGAGATGGTCGTTATATCGAGCGTCTACTGTAGTATGGTGTCAAAGCATTCAGAGCTCATTGATGCTTGGAGGAGCAGACATAGAGTGAAGAGTTTTACATTTTCTGCCAAGAATGTATGGCTGAAATTTTAATTTCAGGCTTTATTCTGCAGTAAGACTGAGTACTGAACAAATACTCCTTTCATAGTCCTATATGAAACCGTTTTGATTTCAGGATCACTGTTTCTGAAAACGGCATGTTTCTACGTGTACTGTGCAGTGCTTAAAGTACTTGCAGAACAATTTTGGTCAGATGATTTTACGATGCAGAACATCACAAAGTATTCTTTTTTGGGGATCGGCAATTTTCAGACAGCCAATTTAATCAACTAATTTGATTGTTTTATTTTTCTTCAGTACTAACCTCAGTTTCTTTACCAATGCAATGTCTAAGCTTCTCATAAACTTAGTGGCGCTGCATTAAAGCACCGTATCTTTCCCTTTTATTTTATCAACATCTATTCTGGCATTAAATTGAAAGAAATAACTTACCCAAATTCCTTGAGTTATAAAAATCCAACAACACAAAATGCAACGAAATCACTAATACGCAAAAAGGAGCTCACCATTTGACAAATCAACTACCCAAGTAGCACACTTCGTTTTTTAAAGGTTGTAAAATGGTTATTAACGTTGTAACAACCGCTTAAAAACGTTTATAAAACGTTTAAAGATTATTTGTGCTACCTATCGATGAAATTTCGAAGTGACAAATAAGACGAATGTCTATTAAGTCAAAATAGCTTTATGTGCAGTTATACTACCTTTGGGCCTTTCCGATTGCCCTTACAAACTGTAGTGATCACGCAACTGCGAATAACAACATCAAAAACAGAGAAGACATCAATGCGATAAGCGATAGAACAAACAGTTAAATGGCATGGTAGTTGATTTGCACAAATTAAAGTTCAAAGCGCCCTCTTGCGTTCAAGTAAAACTAATTATAATGGCTGGATAGTTTCCACAAAGCACAAAAAGTGGTATCTGCAACTGACTCAAAGTGAGAAATCACTTTTTAAAGTTTTATGTCTCCGTGTATTTCATTTAGATGGCACTTTTTCAAGAATTCTATTTTAATATTTAATGTTCACAAATGATTATAAAACAATGTATTCACGTTGTATATGTTAGAAAGAATTACCTGTCAGCCACCTTGTCTAGTGGTCTGAGACGGTGGCCCGGGTTCGAATCCCGGTTCGGGCATAGACGTACTTTCTCTCCTGTCATTGTTCTTTTTGTGTGGGAAGGTGTGTTATGAATGGATGCCAAAACTATAAACGGGTCCTTATGGCACGTGTATTGAGCTAAAACGGTCTTCCACCTTAATGTTCAGGGCCGAGCAGTGCCTATGTGCAAAGTCGAGCGGCGCACGACGGCGCCTGGTCCTAAAAAAAGCCCAGCTCTACCGACCCAAAACGCTCAAAACAGAAAAAAAACTTAAAATTAAAAATCCAAATAAAAATATGAAATTGAACTTTTCATTATATTTAACTGTGGCGCTGAAATCATGAAACAAACAATCCGTCTCAATGCCTTGTTGGTAAAAATATTGCCTTGTTGTGTCTAAACAAGCTATTCAAAAGCCTAAATCTTTTACACTACAAACACGTGATGCTGATGCATGCATCAGCATTTTTCTTCTGAATGATAACGCGCTTAGTATCCTATTTCGGCATGTGTTTATGGTTAAGTGAAAGAGGCGAAACAAATTTTCTGTTCCTTACTAGGAAAGTACTCGATCATGGAATAATGAATTTTTTTTAAATGAGTACCAATCGAAAGAGCACTGTAAATCATGTTTCTGAACGCATGCGTTTTTTCCCTCGCGCCCCCCCCCCCTCCCCGTTATCAAAATATAAGTTCCCAAAGTCAGCTGATTTTTTTTTTTCAAAAATCGCCAATTTTAGCGAGTTGTAATGAAATCGGAAGCTGCGGAGCGATTTCACTATTTGCATCTTACGAGAAACTTAATTCCCATTTTTGGTCATTCTGCAAAGCTTGTGAAAGACGACTTCACAATAATCTTTTACTTCACTTGTGTGTCAAAAAGCTACTATCGAACCTATGACGTGGAAAGCAGAGAGCTTTTTAAAGAAAAAAAACAACTATAAACAACATCAAAATTAAATTTTGTCTTATTATATGCAATAAAAGCAGGTCCTTTTTAAAGGGGCCCAGGAGGTGACAACGGAACCTTCTGTTTTTTTTTTTTTTTTTTTTAAATTGCACGTGAAATTCTGTAGTGGGGGAGGGGGGATATTCGGTTTTTAGCCTACTTTCCCGTTAAAAATAAAAGGAACGAAAAAAGCATTAAAATTGGCTTAATGCATCTAAAAAATGTCGCCAAGTCCAAAAAATATCGCCAAGTCCAAAAAATATCGCCAAGTAAAAAAAATATCGCCAAGTAAAAAAAAGTCAAAAAGAAACAAAACAATGAAATAAATATCGAAAAATTAAAAATTTGAAAGTAGGGTATTGAGATGGGGAATTTGTGTGTCGGTCTGTCGGTCGGTCGGTCGGTCGGTCGGTCTGTCGGTCTGTCTGTCCCCCTCTAATAACTTTTGAATGAATATTCCGATTTGGACGAACTTTTTTTTGTTGGAAAGATCTCGGCGAGTACAGCTCATTCCCATATTTGATTTTTTGATTTGAATAATTTTTGGTTCAACTTTGAGCCGTTCAAACAACCGGTCCCGCGATACTAACTTTTGAATGAACAGTCCGATTTGAACAAACTTTTTTTTGTTCGAAAGATCTTTTCAAGGATACTTCATTCCCGTATTTACATTTTCGATTTGAACAATTTTTCGTTCAAAATTGAACCGTTCAAACAAGCTCTCACCCCTAATAACTTTTGAATGAACATTCCGATTTGGACGAACTTTTTTTTGTTGGAAAGATCTCGGCGAGTACAGCTCATTCCCATATTTGATTTTTTGATTTGAATAATTTTTGGTTCAACTTTGAGCCGTTCAAACAACCGGTCCCGCGATAGTAACTTTTGAATGAACAGTCCGATTTGAACAAACTTTTTTTTGTTCGAAAGATCTTTTCAAGGATACTTCATTCCCGTATCTACATTTTCGATTTGAACAATTTTTCGTTCAACATTGAACCGTTCAAACAAGCTCTCACCCATAATAACTTTTGAGTGAACCGTCCGATTTAAACAAACTTTTTTTTGTTCGAAAGATCTCGGCAAGGATACTTCATCCCCGTTTTTAAATTTCCGATTTGAACAATTTTTCGTTCAACATTGAACCGTTCAAACAAGCCCTCACACCTAATAACTTTTGAATGAACAGTCCGATTTAAACAAACTTTTTTTTGTTCAAAAGATCTCGGCAAGGATGCTTCATTACCGTATTTAAATTTTCAATTTGAACATTTTTTTCGTTCAACATTGAACCATTCAAACAACCTTTCTCCACCTAATAACTTTTAAGTGAACCGTCCGAATTGAATAAACTTTTTTTTTGTTCGAAAGATCTCGGAGAGGCTCATCCCTATATTTCACTTTTCATGTTGAACCATTTTTCGTTCAATGATGAACCGTTCAGAAAAAATTTTAACATGAGCGCCTACGGAGAAATTTAAATTGTTGATTCTGAACTTCAAGGCGGATTTCCTTTAAACTAACTTTGTAAGAAAATGGTTTTGATAAATAATGTATTGTAAAGTACTTTTCTGAATAATCTTCTGTGAGGACTCTGATTCCGACTCCGACTCCGCAAACATGGCAGAAATGCAGGCTCAGAAAAAATGACTGACTGGGCAGACGATTTTTTGTTTATTTATTTATTTGTTTTGTTTAATTTATTATTTTTTTTTTTTTTTTTATCAGACGATTTTTTTTTTTTTTGTCAACAAAAATTTTTCATTCACGAGAGCATTTTATTCCTTATTTATATTTAACAACTGGCAACGGATTAAAAATGAAATTCAAGACATTTTATTAACGAACGACTTTTTTTTCTTTCTTTGATAAAATGTGTTTTGAAGTTCTTTGTACTTTTATTTTATTTATTTATTTATTTTTTTTCTTTTGAAAACGATTGTGGAATTTTTCTACGGAAGAACTATAACAGTTACATTCTTTAAAAGGTGCGACAAAACTTTATTGACTCGTTTATTTACTTTTTACGTGTCTATTTTATCTGATGAGAGGGGTATATTTTGCTTTCAGAAATCAGCTTTAAGTGCTATAAAGATATGTTTGACATAATTTTTAGTTTCAGATAATCAAGAGAATATTGATCAGATGCTAATGCCGATGTCGATGTACGGGAAAGTAGGCTCGTTTAGTTCTTGACAGAACTTCTTGTTTAATTGTAAAAAACGCAAATATAAATTTTTTTTTCAAACCATTTTTCCTTTTGGTGGGTCTCCTATAACTCAAGGTAAGTTCCCCTAAACATTTTTGTCAACTGCATCACTGGGTATGTAGGAATGGTTTTTGTTGCTTTTTGATACAATAAGTATTAATTATGTACTCTTTTACCTTCCCCCGTAACTTTTTAAAGGGACGGGGCAAGATCAGGCTTGGAGTAATCGCCGATTACGTAATCGTAATCTGTGTAATCGATTACAATTTTTTGTAATCATAATCAGAAAATCCATCACCATCGTATTGTGTAAAGTTTCATTTTTATTAAGTTTTAGCAGAGCAGAATACACTAAAAATTAGTTATATATATTAATGGCAAAATAAAAACAGGAAACCTCAAAATGAAACATTCTAGACATGACATGGCCGAATTCATTAACGGCTTGTTCTGCTTGAATTTTTGTCCGTGTTAGTTCAAAATACACGACAGCAAAGGTTATAGAACGAAAAAGTAGCCATATGAATGAAAAAGTAAAAACTGGAGCCTTAGTCGGAATATTCTCGAATCGACTAATTTTGAGTATAAGACCAAATCAGAACAATTCCGGGAAACAGACCACCAATGTGAACAAAGATTACAATAATAATGATGATTATAAACAATTAACAAACTGTAAAGGATAAATACAACGTTAAAAAAGCACAAATACGCAGGGATACTGCAGACACGTGTTTCGGCATTACAAGGAACGCCTTTTTCAGCGCAAAAAAAAAAAGTTGTGAGCTTATGGATGCACAGACATCCGACAAAACATTCTAGACATATGACATGGACATGTCTTGTCTATGGAAAACGCGTTCCTTGTAACGCCGAAACAAGTGTCTGCAGTATCCTTGGGCATTTGTGAATTTTGAACGTTGTATTTATCCTTTACATTTATGCACAATTTTTTTTTTATTTACGTACGTTTTATTTAATAATGTTTTATTATTATTTAAATGAAAAAATTAATAAAGAACTTGGTGCTTATTGTAATGTGTCCAGACACAACAAAACTACACCAACATGTATGAAAATATATTAGTTTTTAAAAACCGGGGGGGGGGGGGGTGATGGAGGTCGATAGCCTCTTCTTGACCGACCAAGATGAAGAGTCCGAGCCAATTGACAAAACATACGTCTTCTGATTCTTTCTGTTGTTTCAGCCCCATCTTGTAAAAAAAATCAGTTTTATCGCACTTAATAAGTTAAAAAATAAAATGAATAAATAAAATAAAGAGTACGAGAATGTCACCAAGAGGGCGAATATTCTCCGTGTCTGAAGTTGGCGCATCCCCGCTTCTTTCCCCCATTCATTCGGAACTCTATCTTTTTTAGTGTACTAGTTTTTTTGGGGGGGGGCAATTATTAATGTTAATTAGTTTAATTATGAAACAGATTAGTTCTTATGTGCACAATTTGTGCTTAAATTTATAGGTAGTCACGTAACTAATTATGTTCCAATAGTTTTGCAGATATTACGCAACAAAGAGCAAAAACACAGTCACATGGCACAGTCCCCTGCCTAGTTGTACTAGGCAGGGGACTTGCCCCCTATCATGATTTATCAGAAAAACATAAACTTCCATTGGACCCCTTTCGAACCAAAGTAATAGATTCATTTTCTGAGCAAAAGCTTTATAATTATACGAGCATTTCAAAAAACCATGTCCGGACAGAATCTAGGTGGAAAATGACGAGTTAATAGTTGTACCAAATGAAGATTTCCAACCTCGCTGGCCTTTTAAAAGGTCTGCAATCTGCAATAGTTCATTTCAGAATGCCAAACCCTCTAGCTGCTGCTTTGAAATCCTATTTTCCAGATTTTACTGAAAAACAATATTTCTTATTCCAGTCTTTCGAACATAGACTATCATTAATTTCCAAAAGGAATGTATGAAAGGAATTTAGTAGAAATGTATAAAAAGAAAAAAGAAAAGTGAAGTGGGAATAATGAGCAAAATTAAAGGCGAATTGCATGGGTCGAACTCGCCCCCCAATGTGGAACGCACGTTCCCTAATCTTAATTTTAAGAAGGGAAAGCGCGACTCGTCATTAAAAAAAAAAAAAAAAAATCTGGTTACAGTATTGAATCAAAATACACAACGCATATTATTACTAACTGTTTCTAAGTAGAAATAACTTAGATTTGATGACTTCAGTTGCTTGATATGTTAGCAAGAGAAACGTAACTCCAACCTTCTCAATCTTCACATTAGCGCTCTTAGGGCCATGCTCCACATCGACGTAAAGCAGAAAAGATAGGCAGAAGCGTAAAATGGATTCAATGATATTCCTATGGAAAGTACCCGGATTTTCGGTTTCTGCCTTTAGTTTCGGTCGCGTTTTACGCTGATGTGGAGCATGGCCCTTAGAGATTACTGTCTAACATTTTTGCGCGAAACCTCCGTCGAATCTGCGCACGCGCCATGTCTCTTCAGAGGGTCAATCCATGTGAGATCATACAGCCATGTTGCTCACTATTTTTGATTTTTAAAACTTTTTGCCTGTTAATTAACTGTTATATTGGAAGCATGAAACAATGGTTTAAAAAATTTTAAACCTTCAGAATTTTTTTTGGCAAGCACTTTTCAGTAGCTGCGGAAGCGACTTTTCATGAAAAGAGTACTTTTTGAGGATGCTTATAACTTTTTTATTTATAAATATATCAAAATGATTTAAAAACCACTTGATTGAGCAAAAAATGATCTAAATTTCTATATCAGTTATTTTTCTGATAATTAGTAACAAATTTGTGTAAAATTAGCTTAAAACTAAGATTTTTTGTGTGAAATTTTACATTTTTGGCATAAAAATATTAGTAGAAGGAATTAAGACTCACCCTTACTTTTTTTTCCCTTGAATAGATATCTCATAGGACTATTCCCAGAAGTAGTGTGAAACATTTGAAGACAGTCCTTTTTTTATATAATTTGTCAAAGTTGGCATTTTGGAGAAAAAATGGTAACTTTGAGATTTAATATCTGAAAAGGGACTGAATGAAAATATACAAAAATTTAACTGGATAACCTTCTTATAGTAGTAAATATGCACCAAAAATGTTATGAGTGATATCGTTCTAGTTTTAGAGATATGAAGCCTCAAAGTTGGCTGAAAAATCTCATTTATTTTGACGCCAAAAAATCATCACATAATGCAAAATTAATTATTTTCATAATATTAGATGAGTTTTTTGTGGTATAAACTAACCCTTTTACCAAAACATATAATATTTAAATTTATTTTCCATTTACAGAAAGAAATAATTTAGATATTATGCTTTTATATATGCTTTTTTTCTACGTGTTAGTCATAAAAACATGATTTTCCACTTTAAAGCTGGGCTTTCACGGTCTTTATGCATCTAGTAAGCAAAGAACAATTATAGTTTTAATCTAACCTACAACTCTTCATTCATTTTTAAAAGTTTAAAGCGTTAAAACCCCCCTGCAGCACCAAAAAGTCGCTCAAAATCCGAATTTAAGCTCTAGATCCTGCCATTTTCCGTGAGACTGCGTCTGTATAAAACAGCAGAAAATGGCGGACGTATTTTCGCGGAAAAGGGTAGGATCTAGAGCAGTGTTTCCCAACCTTTTCAAGCTCACCACCCCCTTCAAGATGCTGACTGACACCTATCGCCCCCCCCCCTTTTTTTTTTCTTCCTCGAAAAAACCATAATTTGGAGCAAGTGAACAGCTATAATATTAAAAATATACGTACCAAACTTTAATTTGAAGTAAAATGTACGCAATAAAGATATTATGACTAATCACTTTTAAACTAGAAATATTAATTATTAATTAAAATACCTATTTTTTTTTCTTTCACAAAGCGAACTGATATAATCATTTGAAGGGGAACATTTAACTAAGATCATTGACATACTTATCAAAATACAGAAGTGCATTTTTTCAAGAAATTATTTTCTTTTCTACGCTGGAATCTGGGTAATTAAAATCATTGAAACTAAAAATTGGAAGGAAAATAAATTGAAAATCTGAAAATTCATAAAATTGACAATGAATGATAAAATACTCCCTAAGGTTAATCCGAGGTGCAAAGAGGAAGCGCTTGAACTTCAATTTGTTTCTTTCTTAACGTGTAATTAATTGTCTGAAGCCTGAACAAGAGGTTTCGTACATGTTTACAATTTCGGTTTTCGTTACCCTTTTTTACTGCTATTTTCTCTTCTAAATACCCATTGCCCCCCCCCCCCATACTTAAGAATTTACCACTCCTTTAGGTACTTATATTTTTAATATTATAGCTGTTCACTTGCTCCAAATTATGGTTTTTTCGAGGAAGAAAAAAGAGGGGGGGGGCGATAGGTGTCAGTCAGCATCTTGAAAGGGGTGATGAGCTTGAAAAGGTTGGGAAACACTGCTCTAGATCCTACCCTTTTCCGCGAAAATACGTCCGCCATTTTCTGCTGTTTTATACAGACGCAGTCTCACGGAAAATGGCAGGATCTAGAGCTTAAATTCGGATTTTGAGCGACTTTTTGGTGCTGTTTTAACGCTTTAAACTTTTAAAAATGAATGAAGAGTTGTAGGTTAGATTAAAACTATAATTGTTCTTTGCTTACTAGATGCATAAAGACCGTGAAAGCCAAGCTTTAAAGTGGAAAATCATGTTTTTATGACTAACACGTAGAAAAAAAGCATATATAAAAGCATATCTAAATTATTTCTTTCTGTAAATGGAAAATAAATTTAAATATTATATGTTTTGGTAAAAGGGTTAGTTTATACCACAAAAAACTCATCTAATATTATGAAAATAATTAATTTTGCATTATGTGATGATTTTTTGGCGTCAAAATAAATGAGATTTTTCAGCCAACTTTGAGGCTTCATATCTCTAAAACTAGAACGATATCACTCATAACATTTTTGGTGCATATTTACTACTATAGGAAGGTTATCCAGTTAAATTTTTGTAGATTTTCATTCAGTCCCTTTTCAGATATTAAATCTCAAAGTTACCATTTTTTCTCCAAAATGCCAACTTTGACGAATTATATAAAAAAAAAGGACTGTCTTCAAATGTTTCACACTACTTCTGGGAATAGTCCTATGAGATATCTATTCAAGGGAAAAAAAAGTAAGGCTGAGTCTTAATTCCTTCTACTAATATTTTTATGCCAAAAATGTAAAATTTCACACAAAAAATCTTATTTTTAAGCTAATTTTACACAAATTTGTTACTAATTGTCAGAAAAATAACTGATATAGAAATTTAGATCATTTTTTGCTCAATCAAGTGGTTTTTAAATCATTTTGATATATTTATAAATAAAAAAGTTATAAGCATCCTCAAAAAGTACTCTTTTCATGAAAAGTCGCTTCCGCAGCTACTGAAAAGTGCTTGCCAAAAAAAATTCTGAAGGTTTAAAATTTTTTAAACCATTGTTTCATGCTCCCAATATAACAGTTAATTAACAGGCAAAAAGTTTTAAAAATCAAAAATAGTGAGCAACATGGCTGTATGATCTCACATGGATTGACCGTTGTGCTACGATTTTTCGACTTACGTTAGTCTGGCTCTGAGGTACAGGTACTTTTTTAATAGGATTGTGTTAGAAGTACTTCCTTTTGCCGACTTAGTGCAATCCTCAATTATAGCATCCATTTTTTTATGTAGCACCACTATCGCCATATGCCATTACCACGAGAATTTGAAATCCAGTTTCTCCACCAGATAAGCAACGAGGCTGTATTCAATGCAAAAATTGCACTAGAAACTTAATTTAGCCAAGAGTACTCTAAGCCAAACAAGTACTTGAAGGATCTTTTGAATGGGGTTTCACCCATACGACGTCAATTTTCTGCTTCTGGAAAATCCACCAATTGGAGCCAGTTTCGAACCTCCGTTTTTGCACGTAAAAGACCAACATCTAAACAGGAGAAAAAATAATAATAGTAATTTAAAAAAAACATTCCGTAACCATCTTAATACGTTTCATTTAAGCTAGATATTAGAGAGTCTTAATTTTAAGTCATTAGGCACTACTTTTTAAATCTTTTACTTCATTTCATCATTGTTCGAAAACGTTTCATACAAATTATTTGACAGTTTTCGTAACTTCAATTTGGGTATTATTTTACGTTTTGATGTAAAAGTATGGTTTATTAAAGCTAGAAGGCTTAGCTTTGAGTTCGATGGATTTTATTTTAAGTGACTATCCTTCTTCCAAAACTTATATTAGAATAAAATACTCTAAAATCAGCCATCTGTATTACATGGAATGCAATATGTTAACATCAAGGAATAAAATAGTAAACGTTTCCTCTTGAGCAGGTAGATATCATACAAGATAGTTTCAAATGGGTATATATCTTTCATTTATACTACTGGGCTCAGTGGTGCTTTAATTAAACTCATGTTTGTAAAAATTGCAACACCATGAAGGAATCGTCATAATTGAATGAAATTTAATACACAGCTGAGTGATAGTGGTACAAATAAATGATTAAACTTAGAAAGTCAATAAACAATAAAAAAAATATTGAAATTAGTATTGTGTGTAACCACCACGCGCTGCAATGAGTGCTGCTACGTGACGTGGCATGGAGTCAAACAAATTTTTAATGTCTGCCTGATCAAGAGTATTCCATACTGTGTATGCGTTCACCGGCATAGCGTCGGACTTGAATACGGCCATCATGGTTCCACAAGTTAAAGCGGGATTCGTCAGAAAACACAACATACTGCCAATCAGCACGCTAGTCCTTATGCTGATTGGCCCATTGTAGCCGTAGGTGGCGATAGTTTTGCGTGAGCGGGATCCTGTATAAAGGAGTCCTTGCGCGCAGTCCACGCTGCAGCAGACGTCTACGAATTGATGAAGCACACATTGAAACACCTGTAGCTGTTGATCACTGTGCTGCCAGTTGTCTAGAAGAAGCTGTACGGTCCGTCAGTACCATGCGGATCAGGTGTCTATCATCGCGCGCTGATGTCACTTTTCGGGGTCCACTCCCGGATTTCCGAGTTGTCCGACACTCATCCGTCCACTGTTTCTAAATACGCATCACTGTGCTGCTGTTACGCTGCGGCTACACGAGCGGCTACTTCACAAGACAATCCAGCTTTCCGAAGGCCGATGATCCTCCCCCGTCCAAATACCGTAAGTTGTTGAAACCTAGCTCCCCAAGTAGCATACTTCGTTTTTTAATGGTTGTAAAATGGTTATTAACGTTGAAACAACCGCTTAAAAACGTTTATAAAACGTTTAAAGGTTATTTGTGCTACCTGGGTCTTTTCGTCGAAGAGGCATAAGCAACGTCTGAGCTAACGTTTATCACAAGCAGATAACCACCTATAACCATACACGCCTTGCTGCAGACGTTTATTTATTCGGATAAATTTGGCGTTCAGAGGGCACTGCTCAGCGTACGCATGCGCTACGCTTCTAAAATTCTAATCATTTGTATATAGAATTTTACCCTACTTTGCATTTGCTGAAAATTTCGGTCCATTTGCGCAAGTCCTTCACGGTGTTGCAATTTTCACAAATATGAGTTTAGATACAGGGGTTGGACAAAAATATGGAAACACCTTAAAAAAGACACGTTTCCTTGTCTAATATGGTGTAGGAAACTCGTTGGCATTCAAAACAGCTTGCAGTCTTCTCGGAATGGATAAATACAGTATCTGTATGTCTGCCAAGGGAATATTGTACCATTTTTTATGTAAAACGGTGGCAAGTTCAGATAACGATGTTTTCGGTGAATAACGAGAACGCACTTTCCGCTCCAATGTAGACCACAAAGGTTAGATAATATTCAGGTTTGGAGACTGTGGTGGCCAGGGGAAATGTGATAAATCATCGTCGTGCTCAGAAAACCTGTCCTGGACAATAAAAGCTGCGTGAACAGTAGTGCTGTCACTTTGGAAGACACGATCACCATTGAGGACTAAAATTTGAGCCATGGGATGGACTTGATCAGCCAAAATGTTCACATAAGTCTTGGCAGTCATGTGCCCTGACAGAGTTATCATGGGGCCAGAAGAGAATTACGATATGGCTGCCCAAACCATCACAGAAGCCGCGCCATATTTCACTCTTGGCAATAAGGAGTTCGTATTTCAGACTTGAGATGGCGTTCTCTAGACGTAAACTCTGCCAGAAGTGGGAAACAATGTGAAAGAAGACTCATCAGACCATATTACCTTCTTCCACTACGCTATAGTAAAGGCTTTATGACTTAAACACCACTTTTTCCTGTTTTGGGCATTAGCATCCTTGATGAATTACTTTTCAATAGCAGCACAGCCAGCAATTCCCTCTTTATGAAGCTCTCTTCTAATTGTTTCGGTATTCACAGGGTTTGATAACATGACATTCATTTCAGGAGTAACTTTTGCAGCTGTGATCTTCTTTTTTTTTTTTTTTTGTCACAATTGCCCTCAATGATTGTCTGTCACGATCACTAAGCACACAGTTTCGTCCGCGCTGTGATTTAGCCTATGATGTTTTTCTGCATTTCAAATATGTGGAATAAATCTTCGATACAGTACCTCTTGAAACACTAAAAACTTTGGCTACTTTGCTTGCGGAAGCACCTACCATACGTGCTCCACCCATTCACCCACTTTCGAAGTCTGTAAGCTTTGACATAATGCAATGTCAAGCTCACATAACAGTGCTCCGACAACGACTGAACTGTTCAACATATTTACGAAGTTGTATAAGTAGCCTCAGTAGACGAAAACGCTAGTGCCACTTACATATTTCATTGAAATCAATCATTGTTTTCAAACATGCATTTCACTAGGTGTTTCCATATTTTTGTCCAACCCCTGTACCTCTCTTCATAAATTGCTAGACGCGTTGGCAGACCATGCTTTAGTTTGACTTCAGACTCGACATATACGTATTATTGCGACTAAATAAATAATGAGTCATGCAAGTTTCAAGCAAGCTATCAAGTAAACTACGGATTTTTTTCTATGTTGCATTAATCTTATTATGATTGAACAAGATTAATTTCCTTTCGCTTTTCAGTTCTTGATGAACTTCCGTATTCGCTGGAAGATACAATAACGAAAATGAAAAACAAGGATTATGATTTTTTAGACCACAAAGACGTGCATTTTGATGAAGATTTTGCTGAAGTGATGAAAGTATCCAATGAAATACAGGTATCTATAATAATAAAAGCAAGTGTAATGTGTCTGTCTGTCTGCCTGTCTGTCCATTTGTCTGACCGAGCTCTCCAGCCAAATCTATCGCACGCAGGGACCTGGAATTTTTTACACGGAGGCACAAAGGGGCTGGCCACCAGACCTCGAATCCCGATTTTCGATTTTTGAATTAGAAAAATTTTAAAAAATCTATATATATAAAGATGACGGTGTTTGTTCGTTTGTAACCGCTGGCCAGAAGTCCCCACAGCACCTACAGACTTGAAACTTGAATCAAAAATTCAAACGTACCCCGCCCTCGTGCACCTCGAAGGCCAAAATTTTAAATTTCGAATTAGTTATTTTTAAATTAATTAATTAGTCTCATTTTTGGTATGTCCGCCATAATTGAGGGGAGAAAACCTTCCACACCCCAAAACATTATATATCGTTGGAAAGGGTTTTTTTTTGAAAAAGAAAAGTTTTAGCACATTTCTGTCCGTTAATTAGGACAGGGGATATTAATTAATCAAATTTAATCCATTTTCAAGGCCTAACTCTGTACGCAGAACTGAAACACTAGAGCCATTTTCCTGATCAGCTGCTCTTTTGTCCCTGAAGTTACTTTGTGATTTAAATTTGCGTATAGATTTAAGCCTTGAAAATTTATTCAATTTGATTAATTAATATCTCCCGTTACTTAACTTTCTGTCTCTTATATTTTTTTGGCGAATTGATTTAAACTTTAACATGACTTTAAGTGGAATTTAAAAGGTTGTGAAGCGCATTTGAACTAAAGAATATAATAATTTGTCTTCAGAGGGGTTAAAGTGAATTTAAATTTATTAAGTTGACTTCCTCAAAATTCGGTGTTACCGAAAATGTCACAATGGAACTATTATTGTTAAAAATTTAGGGATGGCTATTCAGTTCCTCTTCGCATTTGGCGTCGTAAAGTTTGGCGACAATCAGGAAATTTACCAAACCTCCCAGCCAGTGAAACACTACTTTCTCCAAATCAAAGAAAAAGAAAACTGTCTGGGAAGGAACAGTAGTTGTTTGCAGTCTAAAGAGTATTTTGTTGCATGTTTAAAACATGTATTTAATGCCGCCATCACTAAATTTTTAATAATAATAGTTCCATTCTGACATTTTCTGTAACACCGCTATTCAGTTACTTTTCATATTTGGTGTCGTAAATTTTGGCAACAATCGGGAAATTTTCCAAACTTCCCGGCCAGTGAAATCTTGATTATTTGAGGGTCACTGTTAGATTGTAATCACTTCAAAGCGATGGTACGAAAGACATTATATTTCTTTCCTTTTAATGTTCACATTAAAATCATGGAAGAATGGTTGTGGTTGATCTACCTGATACAATCGGTTCCCTATGTTAATAAATTTAGATTTGGCGACCAATTTTACATTGAAATTACGGTTAAATCGGTGAATTATATTAAATTTCAAGGGCAATATCGCTGTGGTCGTTGAGAGTTTTCGAAAATCTTGGCTTTACAGTTGTGTCAAAAGTTCCATTGGAACGTAAAAATTTCGCTAAAAATAAATAAGTTCGTCACACACACACGAAAAGAAGAAAAAAGTCTTTAAAACTAAAATAATCCTCGCATTGAGCATTAAAAACTGAAATGGCATTAAAAGTGTCATCAATATATTTTAAAAGGTCGTGGTGCACATTTAAATTAAAGAATATAATAATTTTACTTAAGAGGGTGGAGTGAATTTAAATTTATTCAGTTGACTTTCTTTACATTTTTCGCACGGGCATCGCCGTGCGGATACTGCTAGTGATAAATAAAGAGAAAGCAAAATGTATTCTTGCTAGAAAAAAAAACTGCGTAAAAACACATACTAACACCTAAAATTTGAGAAAAGTATCTCATGATGATATCAGTTTCATTTCTATTGTTTTATTTATTCGATAAATTATTAGCTGCAAATAATAGTTTTAGATGCATAACAATACATATATGCCTAAAAATAATAAGTAATATACAAATAACATACATTGACGCCTGAAAAAACTAGTGTGCAGATTTCATAGAAAGATATTTAGAAGTAAGAATTTTAATTTACTTGCAAACATTTATTTAGTTTCGGGAAATCTAAATTGCAGAATTTTCAAAGTTTTTGGAAGAAAACTGTTGTTTCCATTAGCCTGCATTTGAAAAGAAGATAAATTATTCCTGCAGAGTAGCTGATCAATGCATTGCGATTATAATTAACCGTCAATCCAACCATGGTACTTGTAACACAATATGTTTACAATGGTCTCTCGATTTTTTTTTTCTTAAAGAAAAAATGTATTTACGATTTTTTCTAAAGGTGAGTTAAAATGAAAATTTAAAAATATTAATGTTTTTTAAAATTGTAATTATGCCTCTTAAAATGCAAAAAGTATTTTTCAAATAATCATTAGGTAAATATTGAGATGAGTTTGAATTGAGGTGAATTTAAACCACTATTCATTGAGGAGCTGCGAATTTGTGTCAATTCTGCAATTAAACGATAAGCGATGAACCAACATAAATTCCTGAAGAAAATAGCATGATGATATTTTAAACTAAAAACAAGCAAAACTGATTAAGACATTGGTACCATTGTTAAACTTCTCCTATAACATGGGACTAAAAACTTGTTACTAACTATAAACCAAATTTGAATACACATAACTTTAAGAAAGTTATTCATTGCTGTTGTTGTCCATACTAGCATCTTTAAGAATTTTCTTTTATTTGTTAGAAAAGTGTGACAAATGCCTTCGACTTGGAGTTTGCCACCATCAAGTCGACAACTCTATCGCTCAAGTTCCTCGACAAAATGACGATTCTTCAACTTCCCGGAGCTAACATGACTGAAAAGTACTTTCAGGTCCTTCGTCAGTATAAGAATGAACTGGAAGATATTCAGCTACTATTCAAAAAACAGAAGCAGAACCCTCCAATTTCCAGAAACTATTCTCCCGTTGCAGGTAAGAGACATGCTAATTGAAAGAAAATTACTATTTCAAAAACTGCGACATAAGTTTGTGCTCCACAGAACTTAAGTATTTTAACATTGTCTGCACACTTTTCTTCAAATACTATGATTACTAGCCGCCTGACGTATCTTTGACACATGCCTACAGTGGTGATTCGGTGCCTGCGAGAAATTTCCCAATGGTGCTTAGTTTGGCAACTGTTCGAACCTCATAGGTCATTAAAGACACGTAACCATCATTAGGGTCACGTGACACTCAACAACCAATCAGAAGCGAGTTTTGATCGGACATTTCAAACATAGATACAGCCCGATTTTAATAGCGAAGATGTTATTATAACTGTTGCTTTTGCTGCTATTCGCAGTATTATTATTATACATAAAAATGAAATGTAACAACGTTTTCTTCCCTTGGAAATATTTATGGGTGTATAATAAGTATCTTCTGATGTTTGAATACCTTACGAACATCTTTGATCTTGTTCTCAACCATAACTATAGCATTATCATAGAGTATTTAAAGTATCTGAAACTCATACATACTCATATTGTTTCTACTAAAAATTCTTATCTGCATCGCAACATTTATTTATTTATTTTTTTTTTTTTGAATCGACCCTAGGAATGGTGAAAGAGAACAAATAAAATAGAGCACTTAAAAAAAAACAAAGTTCCAGTTTAATGTAATTTAATGATTATTAAGACTTCAAAGTACCTCATACAGTTTTCACCACAAAATTCAGACACTAGACACTACTTTTCAGCTCTCTGAGTAGTGTTGCGTTGAAAAGCCTTGAAAATATATTTCTCTGTGAGAAATTGATTCCATTCAATGAAGGACCGCTGTAGCTCGTTTCACTACAGTTGAACCTCGTTAAAACTAGCTCCTAGGAAACTTTAAAATCAGTTCGTCTTATCAAAAAAAAAAAAAAAAAAAAACAATACACAACAAATAGGCGGACATGGATTGGAAATGCAGTTCGTTTTAGCAGTGGTTCGTTTTAAGCGTGTTCGAATAAACGAGGTTCGACTGTAGTATCCGTAAAAGTTTATTGTTATCTTATGTATTCTAATATTCTGAATTTTCCAGGGAAAATAAACTGGTGTCGCTTGCTTAAAAAGCGCTCAGAGGCTCCCATAACAGGACTGCGAGAGCGTTGCACCGCGTTGGACACTGATTTCGGGAAGAAAGTGGTGCATAAGTACAAGAAATTTCACAACCTCTTAGTAAAATATGAAAATGAGACGCATCATCAATGGTGTATGGAAGTAAGTGTGAAATACGCTAGTGAGGTTGCGTAATGTGAAAAGTTTCCCTATTCTAGCAGTGTCGATACAGTTACATATTGAACACCAAGGAACCATTTTTTTTAACATTAAGATCGAACTTTTATTACATGAGTGAATTTTAGAGCTTTTTTTTTTTTTTGTAATGAAATCTTTGGTGACTGTTTATGTGCAAAATAAGGCATACGTTTATTACTGCTCTGCGTATTATATTGAAGATTTTAAGAAAATGTAAATAAATGAAGGCCAAGTTATTGATGTTTGCTGCAAATGCTTGTCTTAATACATAATATTGATTTAACATATTTGCTAACATCTTGTGTAGTAGATTTGTTATCAAAGGGCCTTTTACCCTATGTGCAATATAGACTTATTATGAGGTAACAAAATGTTAGAACATCTTTTCAGCAACTGCAATAAAGCAGGTATTCACTGTATACCAATCACAAAGTGAATAAAACTTTAAATTTTCTGGAAACTTTTTCTCATAACGAAATCGATACATTTAATGAGCTCAAAGAAACAATCCACATACGTTTGAAATGGGTGAGATTAATTCTTTCGCTCAACCTTCTACGGGATTTCTCATCATATGTATATATATTTTCACCTTTTAAAAAAACGTTTGTGTGTGTGTATATGTGGTTTTTTTTATTTACTGTAACTTCTTATTAGTTTATGACATTCACAAAATTAGTATATTTTTCGATGCAAATTCGTAACAGCTTTGTGAATGAGTGCAAAAATATAAAGACACATAGAAACGTAAAGAAATAAATAAGTATAATAATAGGCGGTATTGAACAGTTACTTTCAAGCAGCAGTTTTTAAGTTATACTAGGCTGGGGGCCCGGCATTGCACGGGCTTTAATGTAGTGAAGACAGTTTGAGAAATCTACTCGCCGCCAAGGCGACTCGCCTTTAAAGTAGTGAGGAAAGTTCAAGCAACCTACTCGTCGCCAACGCGGCTTGCTTTTAGAGTAGCTAGGAAAGTTTCAATAAACTACTCGCCGCCAAGGCGGCTTGCCTTTACAGCAGCGAGGAAAATTTCAACAAACTACTCCCCGCTAAAGCGGCTCGCTAAAAAGCCTTCCTGCATCAAAAAGTCAATCGAATTATTTGCACATGCTTCCTCAGAAATAAAAAAAGGTGTCAAGTAGCGCATACTTAGCACTCTCCCTAAATAACAAATTAAATTCCTTACCAAAAACAATTATTTCCAAACCGATTTCTTCCTGCAAAATTCCAAACGAAAAATTTGTTTTAATATTTGGATCGCAGACAAAAAAAAAACCTTTCTAAAAACAGCAATTGCAATTCTATTTAAAAACACATTTTCAAAATGGTACCAGAGAAAAAATATAAGTCATTAATTAGAATAAAAACAATTGTTAGAACTTTGATGCAACACGTGTTCAAAATGACTACGGAAAGAAAAAACACTCTTTAATTTTAAAAAAATCAATAATGTAACTAACGTTTTAATTTAAAATGGAAAAGGAAAGAAATAATTTGTCTTGGAAGTCTAAATAGTTCAATAATTTAATTAATGCTTTAACTCAAAATGGCAACGGTAAGAATTAAATGTCTTGGAATTTTAAATAGTTCAATAATTTAATTTACGTTTTTATTCAAATGGCAACGGAAAGAAATAAATGTCTTGGAATTTTAAATAGTTCAGTAATTTAATTTACGTTTTTATTCAAATGGCAACGGTAAGAAATAAATGTCTTGGAATTTTAAACAGTTCAATAATTTAATTATCGTTTTTATTCAAAATGGCAAGGGAAAGAAATAAATGTCTTGTAATTTTAAAAGTGCAAGAAATTTAATTAACGTGTTAATTAATATCTCAGCTAATTTAGGTCGTACAATTACGCGGTTGGTCTTATTGTCTTCCTTAGAAAATTTCGAATCGAATAGTACTATGCTTGATTCTCTACTCCCAACGGTTTTTGAGGAGTTCAAGCTTCAGACGGACAGACAGACAGACAGACACGGACAGATTTTAATAGTATTAACTAGCTGCGTGGCCCGGCGTTGCACGGGCTTTAATGTAGTGAAGGCAGTTTGAGAAAACTACTCGCCACCAAGGCGGCTCGCCTTTAAAGTAGCGAGGAAAGTTTCAACAAACTACTCGCCACCAAGGCGGCTGGCCTTTACAGTAGCGAGGAAAATTTCAATAAACTACTCGCCGCCAAGGCCTTTAAAGTACCAAGGAAAAGTTTAACAAACTACTCCCCGTTTAAGCAGCTCGCTAAAAACCTTTCCTGCATCAAAGAATCAATCAAATTATTTACACATGCTTCCTCAAAAATAAAGACGATGTCAAGTAGTGCATACTTAGCACTCTCCCTAAATAACAAATAAGATTCCTTATCAAAAACAATTATTTCCAAACCGCTTTCTTAATGTAAAATTAAATGCAAAATTCTAAACGAAAAAGTTCTTTTAATATTTGGATCGCAGCCAAAAAAGTTCCTTCTAAAAACAGCAATTGCAATTTTATTTAAAAACACATTTTCAAAATAGTACCAGAGAAAAAATATGTCATTAATAATTAGAATAAAAACAATTGTTAGAACTTTGTTATAACACGTATTCAAAATGACAATGGAAAAAAATAACACTCGTTCATTTTAAAAAGCTCAATTTAGTTAACGTTTTAATTTAAAATCGCAACGGAAAGAAATAAATATCTTGGAATTTTAAATAGTTCAATAATTTAGTTAACGTTTTAATTTAAAATCGCAACGGAAAGAAATAAATATCTTGGAATTTTAAATAGTTCAATAATTTAATTAACGTTTTAATTCAAAATGGCAACGGTAAGAAATAAAAGTTTTGGAATTTAAAATAGTGTAATAATTTAATTAACGCTTTAATTTAAAACGGCGACTGAAAGAAATAAATCTCTTGTAATTTTAAATAGTTCAATAATTTAATTAACGTTTTAATTCAAAATGGCAACGGTAAGAAATAAAAGTCTTGGAATTTTAAATAGTTCAACAATTAATTAACGTTTTAATTCAAAATGGCAACGGTAAGAAATAACAATCTTGGAATTTTAAATAGTTCAACAATTAATTAACGTTTTAATTCAAAATGGCAACGGTAAGAAATAAATGTCCTGGAATTTTAAATAGTTCAATAATTTAATTAACGCCTTAATTTAAAATGGCAACGGTAAGAAATAAAATTTTGGAATTTAAAATAGTGCAATAATTTAATTAACGCTTTAATTTAAAATGGCAACTGAAAGAAATAAATGTCTTGGAATTTTAAAAGTGCAAAGAATTTAATTAACGTTTTAATTAATATCTCAGCTATTTAACGTCGTACAATTACGCGGTTGGTCTTATTGTCTTGCTTAGAAAATTTCGAATCGAATGGTATTATGTTTGATTCTTTACGCTCAGCGGTTTTTGAGGAGTTCAAGCTTCAGACGGAATTTTAAATAGTTCAATAATTTAATTAACGCTTTAATTTAAAATGGCAACGAAAAGAAATAAATGTCTTGGAATTTTAAAAGTGCAAAGAATTTAATTAACGTTTTAATTAATATCTCAGCTAATTAACGTCGTACAATTACGCGGTTGGTCTTATTGTCTTCCTTAGAAAATTTCGAATCGAATGGTATTATGTTTGATTCTCTACGCTCAGCGGTTTTTGAGGAGTTCAAGCTTCAGACGAACAGACAGACAGACAGACGCGGACAGATTTTAATAGTAGTAATGGTAACGCTAGCTACAGATTTGTTTTACTTAGTACAGAAAAAACAAGAAGTTTAAATAAGGACTTTTCTTTCCCCTCTTACTGGAGAAATAATAATGAAGACATATATCCTCAAAATCCACAACCATACTTTCAAGTTTTCCTTTTTAAGCTTTATTTTCATCATATTTATATACCTTTGGGATACTTTCAGTGGTGCCCTACCTTTTCGAGCGCGCGTCCCGCAAGTCGTATTAATATGACTCCTGTAGACCGGAAATACATAAAAAATATAAAATATTTAATAGTTCACAAATTAACATTTGAAAACATAGAAAACGACAAAAGAATACAAATGCGGAAAATTTTTGCAATCATTATTATATGTTTATTTTATTAATTGCGCCTGTATACCCGAAACAAAATTCTGAATATTTGGGTTCGAATTCGTGATTCAAATTCGTGATTAATTGCGGTTTTAAATTTGAAACACCCCTAGCAGCACAATCTCATCGGCCGATGATCTGCCATTCATCGAAACCCGATGAAATTCTCATCGGCCGATGATCGGATTCCGATGAGTTCTCATCTGGAATTGCTCCAATATGTCTCATTGGCCAAACAGAATCCGAGCAGCAAAATCCGATGAGTTTACGATGAGATTTGGAGCAATTTACGAGCAGTGCAGTCCTGTGCCGATGAATTTAGGATCAATTTTGGATGAAAATATGATGTGATTTTGATCAATATACGAGCAGTATAGCTCGTGGCGATGAATTAAGGATCAATTTTGGAAAAAAAATACGATGAGAGTTGGATCAATATACGAGCAGTGTAGTTCCGTGGCGATAAATTTTGGACCAAAATACGATGAGAGTTGGAACAATATACGAGCAGTTTATTTCCGCGGCGATGAATTTTGGATCATTTTCTTTTCATTTCCCCCAACCGGGTGCGACTGGCCAACTCTAGGATCGAACCCGGGTTATCAGCGCGGAAAGCCAACGCTCTACCACCACGCCACCAAGTCTACGATTAATGAGACCAACACTGCATATTTAATAAAAATTTGGGATTGGGAAAATTTTCATCAGAAAATTTGATCATTACGACCTCTTTCCGATGAAATCTGTAGCTTGGCATATTTTAAATCGGGAAATTTGATTGGAAGTATATAGTTTTCCGATGAATTATAGCTCGGCATATTTTCATCGGGAAATTTGATCGGAAGGATATCGTTTTTCGATGGAATATAGCTCGGCTAATTTTCATCGGGAAACTTGATCGGAAGGATATCGTTTTCCGATGAAATATAGCTCGGCTAATTTTCATCGGGAAACTTGATCGGAAGGATATCGTTTTCCGATGAAATATAGCTCGGCTAATTTTCATCGGGAAACTTGATCGGAAGGATATCATTTTCCGATGAAATATAGCTCAGCTTATTTTCATCGGGAAAACTGATCGGAACCATATCGCTTTCCGATGAAAAGTAGCTCATCGAAAACCGTGCTCGGATACTGATCGGAATGATGTCATCGTGCGTTACGGGATCAGTTTACGAGGAGTTAGTTGATCGGCCGAGCAAAATCCGATGAGTTGATGCTACTTGGGATTGAACAAAACAACGGGCCACATAGGTCAGCTTCGAGGGCCGAATGTGGCCCATGGGCCGTAAATGGAGCACCACCGTATAAAGCTTCCCTTAATGCTCTTCTGTTTTGAAATTTGTACGGGAAAGAAAGTTAAACAAGTATGAAAAAATAACTTTTTAAAACAATTTTAAATTGATAACTTGGAAAAGAAAATATTCGAAGACCTCTGTTATTTGTAAAATTGGAAAGGTGTCAAAAGCTCAAGATCCATAAATCACTGCTTGATAAGTTCAATCAGGATAGTAATTTCTTAACTTCATTAATAAAACTTAACAGCTTTGAAAGGAAGAGGGGAACATTATCAACCAGTTTTTTCAAAGAAACGGAATAATGATTTCATCTAATTGTTGCATCTAACGGGTTGTCATATTTTGTACAAACAAAACCCGGTAAGCCAGTTGAAATAACTGCTTGAAAATACGCATATCTGGGAACTGATATAGGCAGGGGTTTTTTTTTTTTCGTAGGGGGCTAGTTACACATAACATTTTTAAAAAGACAAAAATCTGATCCAGTAACAGCAGTCCTTGCATCCGATTTTGCTAAAAGTCTTCTTATCAACTAATAGTCCTGGTTTATGAAATGAAATAAATAAATATTTCTCACAGGTGACGCTGGTGTCGCAAAGCATCCTGGGAAATATTTTGGAAGAGGACCTCGATAATCAGGACGTGGTCATCAACGACAACGAGCGGCTCTTCGTCCTCATCCGCGAAGCTGATTTGCTGGCGCAGATGTCGCTGGAAGTTCCCCCGGTGGCTCAGTCGGCTCTCTATCAGCAACAGGCGATAAAACAGCACAAGTGTACATTAGAGGCGAGTTTTTCAAACTTAAAACGAATTAAAGTGCATTTTTCTGTAGTAGCTTGAAGATCTTACGAAATTATTGGTAGCTCTTCGCGCTTCCATGTAGCAGACCAGGTTAGATTTTCAGGTTAAGTGCAGTCGACTAAGCCTTATATCTCTTAAGTGGATCGGTAAAATGAGTACCAAGCGTGCTTGGGAACGAAACACAAAGTGTTCCACGTTCGGCAGAACAACTAACTGGATTGTCTACCTTAGGCACTCCAGAGCCCTGAGAAACCCAGATGGGCACAGTACACCTCAGCACAAATGGACTGTTGCATCATTGAGCTAAAGACTTTGTAAAATGTTTGAACTCTTTCAATTTTATTTGTCGATGGGTACATATTATCCACCAGATTAAAACTCTTTGCAAGTTGCGCTTTATTCATCTAAAAGTGATGCTTTAAATGTGGGTTGTTTATTGTTTCTTTATCATTTGCAGATGTTGCACTTGCTCCCATCACTTTATATGGCACTACTGTCAATAGATAGCCTTTACTACTATATAATTTTGATTACCAATTTTCACCCATACTATTATGATGCGATTTATTTTCTTTTGTAAGCGAGAGTATCCAAGTCTAACAAAAACTCAAGACATCTATAAACTACTACACAACCTTACGCCATGGACATTAACGATTTTCTGCACCGTCAAAATCAACCGACTGGAGCCGGGCTTGAACTGGCGAACTTGGGTGTACGAAGCTAACAAAAAACTTCTTTGTCAGTCTGTTAAAATTCAAATTTTAAGCGAGAGCCAATTTAGTTCTATCATTTTAGATTCATTTAATGTATTTTAGTCGTTTTAGAAAAATCATCTAGGCATAGGCAAAAGATTTTAAAAAATCTTGCTTTTATCCAACCACAAAAATCACTTTCTCCGCAACCTCTAAAATAAAACTTCAAATGGGTTACTCCACGGAAAATGGTAATTTGTCCTACACGTGACGATTTAAGTTACTCTGTGATTAAAAATAATAATTTAAAAGGGTATCGAACAAAATTTTTGTTGCTTAAAAAATTACGCATTTATACAGAAGGTTTTGTAAGTAAAAAAAGTCGTCATTACCTTTTAAAAATTTACTTTTTCGATGAAATATATAAACCGTCATAGTCACGCGTGGAAAAAAAATGGCTACTTTTTCTCGAAATGTCCCAGCTGCGCTAAAAATGTCAGTTTCCACTGCTCAGTAATGTACCTGCATTCAACACCCATATCTCGTTTTCTCTGATTTGTGTCATTAGTTCACAATCAATTATTTTTAATGTCCTTCGAGTAACGTAACTATTCGTCGGAGCAGTTTTCGAGACTAATGACAGGGCATGTGCCTAGCTAACTTTTTAAAAGTATAAAAACAACGAAGAAATAAACATATACTTTGCTTTTTTTTTTTAAATTTAACATATGAACCGCATAAAGAAAGATCTTGCTTTTAACTATTATTGGTTACGACGGCTAATAATTTTTAGCAATGGTGCCTACTGGGGGTGGGGGGGGGGGGCATGGTCTCGGGCTGCGCCATGAAAATGTGAAAGGGATGTTCAACAGGCACATTTTCTTCTGATTAAGGGGTGATCCTTCACAGTTAAGGGGATGCGCAATTGCTCTTAAGGAAGGGACCCCCTGCTTATACTACTGCTAAAGAATATTTAAAGTCGTTTAAAAACTGAAACTTTTTTCCCCTTTCTCTCTCGAAGTAACTGTAAACCGTGAAATTATCATATACATATAGATAAAAGGGAAATAATTGTAGTCTAATTTTGCAATAAAAATAGTAAAGAAAGAGTTTTTTTATCCTAGAAATAATTGCAATAATTATAAAAGAAAACAAATCCTGCATTGATGGCTTCTAGCTTAAAAATAAGAAAATTATTCGAACTTACTTAATTATAATGAAATACATTTAGCATTTGTTATTAAAATGCACTGCTAGGATGTTGAAAGGTAGTTTTTTCCCTTTTGAGACATTTATGCATTATTTTATTAAAAAAAATGAATAAGTAAATAAATAAAATGAAATTAAAAAAAAAAAAAAAAAAAAAACACTTACCGACACTGATGAACATATTCTCTCAGTTAATCACTCTACTTTGAATATGATTTTGACACTAAACGCCACTATTAATATCCTAAACGTATCATACGGGAAATGACTGAATTTATTTCTTTTATTACAAAATTGCAGCACTCGAAAGTTCATAAAACGTTTCAAGTACGAAAAAAAAAAGGAAATTTATTCGAAATCCCGATTTTTGCCTCCTTCAAAATCTCTAATTGAAACTTTTCCCCACGCCGTTTATAAATGTTTTGCTTTAGGGTCATTCCATAGTGACTAACGTAACATTCAGAGCTGATTTTGTAACTGTTTTTACTTGTAACTGAAAGGATAAAAAATAATTACTAACAGTAGATATTTTTTCAACCAAAATAGCAGCGTGACTTACATAACATTTTTGTAACCCGGAAAATTAATGCTCATGTGAGGATAAAATTTCTCAAAACCAAGCAAGTATTAAAAATTGACTGATATATTTGAAAAATGCGTTAAGTTGGCTTTTAAAAACATTTAAACACATTTATTAAATCCTAATTTTTTTTAGTCTTAAGTGTCACTTTTACTCAAGATGGAGTGTGACTAACGTAACCATCGAATAACAAGCAGTAGACACACTACAAACTATTTATTATGGCTAATTTCAGTGATAATTACAATACTTTTTCAATTTTTTCTGACTTCTTATGTTGGATGATTTTTATTTATAAATGAATAAATTTATTTATTTTTTGATACTTTTTTCACTTCGGTATTTTTTTTTCTTCGGCTGAGGTTGACATTTCTATGGAATGACCTTTTACCACCGAATAAGGAAAGATTATTTTTTGTTCAAATTCCAGAAACTGCTGAGGAGGCACAAAGACCTGAGAACCATTCCCAGGGAAGAGCTGATTCCTTTGTTAGAAATCCATTTAGCAGTTTTGGATGATATTCGCAGACCAGGATTGACAGTTCTCACATGGTCCAGCCTTAACCTAGATTCTTTCTTGGAGAATTACACGGATGCAATCGCTAAAGTGGAATCACTTTTTGACAGGTAAAATGTTCCTGCTTTCTTTATTGGTTTCATTTAATCGACTTTAAGAATACGATGAGTACACTGTAAAAAATGAATGTTGTTTTTACAGTATAATGCAGCTAATTTTATTGTAATAAACTGTAAAAATTGCTACTTTTATATTACTAAACTGTAAAATTACTAATTTTAGAGTAATTAGATGTAAAATTGCTAATTTCACAGTTTATTACCATGGGTTTAAAATTTTAAACTGGAACCTCTGTTGCCAGCATTATATTGTTGTTTTTACAGTATAATACAGCTAAATTTTACGGCAATAAACTGTAAAATTGCTAACTTTACTGTAAGAAACTGTAAAATTGCTAGTTTTACAGTTTGTTACTGTGCATTTTACAGTTTTAAATTGGAACCTCGGCTGCTAGTATTATACTGTAAAAGCAACAGTTCATTTTTCGCAGTGTACCTTGAGTGCTAAAACAAATTTCTTCAAAACATTTTAGTTTTGATTAGAGATGTAAAATTTCCGGAAATTTTGAAGTGATGAAAAAAAAACCGGTTTTTTTCCTGTTTTTTTCCGGAACAATTGGAAAAAAAATGAAAAATTGACTTTTTTACAATTAAAAAGAGCGTTTTTTAATAGTTTTGTTTTTCTTGGACCATTTAAAAGGTTAATCATTAAAAAATATATGCAATCAACACATATTATTTTTCCTGATGGCAGAAATACGCATAATTAGGTAGGTTTTAATAGGAAAAAAATAGCCTTTCTGTTTTATGACTCAAAGCTTTCTTGGTCAAACCCCACAAATGAATCATATCGTCATTTCACTGTTAATATTGGATAAAGTGTGTCTAACCCTTACAATTAAATTTTCTATTTTAGACTGCCTTTAAAACTTAAAATAATAAGTAGATACTTTCAAACATCAATAATAGTGTTTGAAAGAACAATCAGAATGATTTTTCTCCCTTGCAATATAACCTCACTATAAAAATGAAAACTATTGAGTTCTGGTTTTTCCCCACCCAATCTAAATCCAAATAAAAATTAAATGACTTTTTTTTAAACCTTTCTAATAGAAAACTATAAACTGCGTAATGGTTTCTAAACCTGAACAAAATTTAACTTGAGTTTCAACTTACTGCACTGCCTTGCTAAGCACAATAGTCGCACCCCAACTTTTCAACAAAACCAGAGTTATTAACCAGAGGTTGCTCTCTGTTTCGTATGTGTTATTAATAAAATGTTTTGTAGTCATTTGTGATTGGAAACTTTTTCTTTTAATCTGCTGAATAAAAAGTCATCACAACAAAATATATGGAGGCACAGCTCTTTAAAATGCAATATCTCAGTTTGAGCTCAATTGCAGATTCTACTATGTGCTTAGCAAGCACGGCAATATACATTTAGTTCGCATAGTCAGCGGAAACCTCGTTCTGTGGCTGACATTATGCTTATTCATTTCATGAAGAAGTACAATTAGTTCTGTACTAAAAGGACGGTTTTGTTAAAGAAGTTTCTGTGTAGAGTTGTGTTGAGAGAGTTTTAATAGTTGATAGCGTTGAATTATGCTTGGAATTTGCAATAAAGGTAAGTATACTTAATTTAATATAGTTTTTTTTATTATTTAGTTATATATTTTATATTTTATGCTATTTTAAATACACAGAACATTAATAATTATTATCTTAGTACGATTTGAACTCTGAATTAATAGACATACAAAAATCTTTGAAAGATATGTAAACTATTTAAATTAAGTTATTAAACTTTTTGTGGTTTCATGTAATGAATTTCGGCTCTAAGCATTGTCTTGTTTGTTTTGTTAATATCCAGTTTTTGCTATTTATACTGTCTTTTGTTCGAACGTGTTGCTTTTATCGGATGATTCTTCATCCTAAAGCTCACACTTCTTGCATTGAAAAAGGGGGCTCCTTGTAGCCCCAAAACACGTGTCTGTATATTTGTACATCTTTAACGTTGGATTTAAACTTCACATCGAGAACGTAATGTTTATAAAATGGCCAATATTCAAGTATTTTCTTAAAAACTGGATAAATTTTATTTATCTTTTTTCTGCTTTCCAAGCTGAAAATTATCGGGGAGTACGACCAGAAATTGAACATTTTAGCACAACTTCAGTATCCAAATTGCATAATTATCCTAAAAAACTAGTATTTTGTACACGACTAAAAAAAATGCTCTTTGATACCTACAATGTAATTAAATAAGGAAAAAAAAGAAAAGAATGGCTATATGCTTTTGCATCAAGATGTTTAGGGGATTTAAATGAAAAACAAAAATGCAGGATTCAATAAATTAACGCTTCTAACAATTATACAAACAAAAGATTTTCTAGTCATTTCTTTCTTAAAAATTAAATGGAAAAATTCAATTTTTCCGGAATGGAAATAAACCTCCTCGGAAAAAAACGGAAAAAAACCGGTTTTTTTCGAAAATTTCCGGTTTTTTTCCGACCATTTTCATCTCTAGTTTTGATTAAGTTTTTTTAAATCTCCGACGAAGCAAGGAAGGGTTTTTAAGTTTGACTTGTGTAATTGTGTATGTATGTGTGTGTAAATCTGTCTGTGGCGTCACAGCCTCGGATGAACCGATTTTGATAATTAATTCATTTTTTGTGCCAAAGGAGACAAGATCAAGAATCGCTAGGTCTGGTCTTAATAGAGCTTGCACTACTGGAGATATTAAATAAAAACGACTAAAATATTACTTATGTTATTTCACATATTTAAAATTTTAGTACCAAAAGGAGGAGCGAAGTTTTCTGCGTCTGATATAATTTGTTTGGAACTTCCAAGCTATAAGGAGTTAGAATTATGTAACTTTTTTATAAAATTTAAGTATATAATTCTAAGCCTTTATCACGTAATTGAAAATGGTGTCACTGTTAGCCAAAGCACATTTCAGCATGTAACAAAAGCTTTAAAATAATAACCATTTTTTCTCGTAATTTTGCTTTTAGCAAATTTTACTATTTATAATTATCTTTTTCCTTCCTATGTTTTTCATTTTATCCAAAAAAAAAAAAAAAAATCCAATTTTATCTGTGTCCCAACTAGTGAAGTCGGTTTTTTTACCTAATTTTTAATTTAGTATTAGTTCTTCCTGAAAACAAAGATTATCTGTAGTTAATGACTCACTTTCAAATTCTCATATTAAGTGCGAATAAGTAATGTGCAAATAACTACTATAATCTACCATGATTTCATAAGATTCAGGCATTGCTTTAAACGTTGTAGGAGAAAGAAGATTTTTTTTGTTTGGTTCGATTAGGTTGGTGGATGTAGGAGTTATTATTGCTTAAGGTGGAAAGAAAGAGTATCGGTTGATTAAAATGGACTTTTCACTGTTATCTTTTTTTTTTCAACCTAATGTTAAACGTATACATAAAACAGTTTTAAACACCAAAGTTTCTTATTGGAAAAAGTTTAAAAAGAATTTTAAACACGATATTTTTTAGAACGAGGAAAATGTCCATCTTCTACATATTTATTAAGAATAAGAGCTAATTGAACATTAAAGGGGTTACGTACATCCTTCGAATTTTTGACTAATTCCTTACTTGTATTCTGTATTTATAGCTGGAAGGTACCGTGTTCTAACATTCATCGTAAGAAATTATTCAAGTTGTTCACACGCTTGTCATAGTTCCTTAATTCTGTTACAAAACTGCTTAAAATTGCAGGACACTTCTTGTATTTCTTGAATCATAAAAATAGACCAGAATGTAAAATTAAATCTGTTTTTCATTTCTTAGGTTATGCAAGATTTTGAAGCACAGAGTGGAGGAAACGTTAATCCAAGTAACCGAAGTAGGACTTTGTCCTCTACCTCCAGAAAACCCAGTCCCGATTCAAACCTTTTTAGAGAGTATAAAGGTCAGTTATCTGGACCAAGTGATGCTCTTTTATACAAAATATTTTCTTAGAAAAATAAAATCATTTTAAGATTTGTTGAGGAAATCAAAGTTCTGAGTATTCGAGGGTTAAAAAGTGTCGTAGTTCAATCATTAATTCCCACCATGGTCAACTCAGTTGTCAACCGGCTGCGCTGAAAGATCGAGATTAGCGACGTGTGAATAGAAAATACTTCACCGAGTTTAATAAATGTGTCACGACTCGTAAAATAGTACCCGTAATCAATGCAACGAGCACGATTGGACAGCAAAGCAAAGACAGCAAAATTTGGCTTCAATTGGCTATAGCAGCGGACGAACGACTCGTGTACCTTCAAAGCCAGCCCGATAATTGTAAGAAGAAGTAGATAGTATACTCAGAGCAATTATCAGAAAGTTTAAAAATATGGGAATATCATGTTGCTTGGAAATGCTTTGATTTTTATTCTCAATATGATTTCATTGCATCTTATTTATCGGCTCTACTTCAATACACGAAGAGAATTTTCAAAAATGTCACCTTACCAGAGATACCTTATACAGTATAGGTTGAAGAATGCAAATTTCTTAAGGAAAATACTGTCACCCTTGCTGTTTGTGCTTTTGTGACTTCATTCTGTAAGGATCTTCATTCATTGCTTCCCAGAGACACCCGACCCTACGAGCTATTTGGTTTACCGAGTTTAAATGTCATGGTAAGTGCGTTGCTGAAATTTTCATAGTTACGTAATGGTACTGAAGGAGTAGGAAAGATTTTAAGCCCTCCTCGAAATTAATACAACTTATTTCCGTACGGATGTTTTTTTTTACTCCGTGCTATATGTGAATGCTAAACTAACCACAAAAATATTTTTAAAGCACATTTCCGTTTAGATTGTCAATTTTTTACATGTTTTTTGTACATCCTAGATTTTATCAAAAGAAAATTTGAAAAAAGTAAACCAAATAGCTTCTTGTAAAATAAAAACTAAACGTGAAGTCTTGTAAAATAGAAACGTATATCAAGCAATTAGTAACATGCTATGATTGGTGCAAATTATGCGCTATGTTTCCAGTGTTTTAAGAATCAAGCTGTGTTTTTTCTTTTATTTTATTTCACTTTATTTTTTTAATTACCGTGTTCTGCAGTTTACAAAACAAGCTAAACAGCCGTCATTGCCGGCTGCCGGCATAGAAAGGGAAATGGCTTTAAAAAGCAAACGATCTGGTAGCCGAATGAGGCTTTGGTATATATTTGGTTAATTAGAGCTCTTTAATGAAAAATCATTTTTATTTTTTCACTTCCATCAATTGTTTTTGTTGCAAATGCACATTTTTTCTTGCAGTCCGTCTCTAAGAAAGGTGGCGAATACCTTGATAAAAGAAGTCACGCCATGGAAGATGCAGTCAAGGAAGTTATACAGGTTTTCGTAATAGAGAGCTCTTTCAAAGATGAAGAAGAAAAATGTATGGATACAATATTTTCTTTTTAGAAGTACAATTATTTTTAAATGTTATCACTTTTTTAAAGGGCGGTGAGAATTGATGTGATTGTTAATAACATTTAGAGAACAAAATATTATTTTATTTATTTATTATTTTTACCTAGCCAAACAGCAAAAGAAGAAAATCTTAGATGCATCTGTAGGACTTCAGCAACAGTGCAGTAAAAAGCTTCTAGAAAGTGTAATTACATCTGTTTGTGATTCTCTGGAGACGCTTTTGTACAGCACATCGTTCAACGGTAAATATTTTTTCCTCACACGGATGGAGAGTATTTATTTATTTTAGCTACTAAGTTAAAAGTGTCTGCTGAATACAAACAACTACATCAATTTGAAATTTCATGTCTAGTTCACATAATGTAACAATAATACAAAGTTTGTTCATAGAGGTTAAATGAAATTTTGAATTATTTTTAGAAAAAAAAAAAACTAGTAGAGGAGAAATTCTAGCTTTTGAAATCATCACGATCATATAATCTGTATTCGGTAATCAGCCGATTTGCTTATTGGCTCATCCTTACGTTTATGGCTCATCTATCGTCGCCACCATCTTCTTCTGGTAGGACAATCAATTCAACGACATAAAATCAATAGTGATCTTGCACATATTCAACTGCAAGTTTTTTTCTATCGCGTGACTCTAACAGTAAGATCTGAAAAGACGGTATTAAATTTTCGGAAACATTTTCTGGCAATGTTTCCTCAGACTTTCCGTCATAACTTCCATCAGTCACATATTAGATTTAAAAATATACCCAGCTATTGACAAAAGACAAGTTTTTGTTCTTGTTACCCTAAATTAGAATCAGAAAGAAAAAAAATGGACAACCAGTGAGACTCTTTGCTGAAGAAAATAAAGGGCTACATATTTTATTTCGTCAAGTGTTGTACATGATAATTAACTTATTGCTGCGGACTTCAGTGCTTCGAAGTGCTTTGTTCCTTTTCTTAATCTTAAATAGAGTCCTTATAATCCAAAATATAGTTTTAAACAGCTAAAAAATAAGCTTTTAGACTTAATTAAACTAAAAAGAAGATTTTCAAAACTATTGAATATCCGCTTAGTTTACATGCACTTATAATATGTACATCGACATGTAATATAAGTTTAGCCTTCAGTATTAATAATAGTATTAAATATATTACTTTTATATTTGTAAAGAATGTAAATTTTATCTTTTATTTAGTTACAGACACACAACTGAAACACTTATAAATACATCAACATGTAATAATATAGTTTAGCCATCAGTATTAATAATAGTATTCAATATATTACTTTTAGGGGTTACAGTACCTCTCTAACAATTTTCTTAAATTTACGTGAAAAATGTTATTCTTCGAAATCTTTGTTTCCGCACTTATTCAGCAATCAATAATATATTTTCAAACATTCAAAATTTGCACACTTTTTTTGAAAATTTGAAAAATTGAAGAAATTTTCAATTTTTCTAAAACCCTAAGGCTTTTTTGTTTTTGCACTAATTTCAAAATTTCTTATTGATAAATAATCACAAGAATTACCTCTAAAAATCTGTGCATTCATTTTCGTATATATTGATTTGAAAATATTTTGTGACCTTTTATGTAAAAAATTCTTAGAAAATTTTGTTTTTCGAGTTTAACAAGCTCTAAAAATTTTAGTAATTTATGAAATGCTTATTCAATGCAGTTTTGTTAAATATATTATCCTGAGTGCAGAAAATATTGCTTTAAAGTTGCATCTTTAATAGAAAAAATTCCTTAGCATTTCCAGTAACATAGAAACACTAAAAACTGATCATCGAGAAAAAGCACTTTAAAGTTTTGCTTTTCCATTAGAACACATAGCATGCATGCCCTAAAGTCACTCATAACTTTTTAAATAATTTAGCTAGAGCAATGCTATTTTTTCCGAGTGTTTTAAATAACTTTTACTTTTGAAATAAGCAATAAAAAATTTTTTGGTCTTTTGGTCATTTTTGAGGTACTGTGACCTCTTTATATTTATAAAGAATGTGAATTTTTATCTTTTATTCAGAGTTACATCCATACAAATCGACAAACTCACATGTGAAACTAATAATAGGGTACTAAAAATTAGCGTAATAATCCTTTAGGATAGCCGAAAGTGTATGTTTTAAGACAGGAGTCTTCTCAATGGGCAATTTAAGGTTATATTTGTCGTAAAATCTCAAAATAAACTTAAATATAAAACTAAAGATTTTCGAAAATGTTATTTTATTTTATTTTATTTTGTGATTAAACCTAACAGCCACCTAGTGCTGCTTAATTTTATATAAAACGCGCTGGTTTGAACTGTTGATGTTTTCTGTAGTTGACGCTATAGGACATAATCATTGCTTGATCCATCCATAATAATTGCAAGATTTCGCGTAGGGTGTTTTATGTAAACTGCTCAGTAGGCAACAACATCGCTCTAAATCTACCACCATCTCTAATGAATGGTAAAAACTGAAAAGGAAAAGTATCTTCTGTACTTCTGCGTGAAATAGCTCATAAATTAGCAGTGTGGAGCATTACAATGTAGTAATAGAGACAACACGAACACAAATTTGGGTGATAAAATTAATACATTTCAACCGTGCTTTTAAATTTCTTACCCTTTTGAGAAGTTGTATCAAATCATCGTACCACACGGGGAATAAATAGAAAGAAGTTTTCGGTGTATATTTCAAGAAACATACGATATATTTGTGTTAGTGACATTTTAAATGCTAAAATAGCGATAAATTAAGTAGGGTTTTTTTCCGAGATTCATAAAATAAAATTATTCTGTTTTGAGAAAGAAGTTCTATAATACCTGTCTCTTTCATGTGGTAGAGAAAGCTGGCATGGAAAACAACTTGCTGAAATATCCTTGGTTCAGATCGGAGTTGCATCTAAAGGACAATGCCTTAGCTCTTGTACCTTCCGTAGACGAAGTGCAAGATGCTATCAACGAAGCAGCATCTGAAATTGTCGCGGCTTCAAAGAAAATCAGCTTATGGCAGTTCAACGTAAGAATTCTTTTACTCAAAACTTATTTTCAAATGTGTCTTATTTAACAAAGAATTCCATTATTGATTTTTAATCATTTGATTTTTGCTTTTCAGCCTTTATTAATAAGAAATAGGATGTGTTGTCTAGCGTTGCACGGTTTACCCATTAAGTAAAAGATGTCTCAAGTGACACATATTCAACATTCAAGCTTGAATAAAAAGAAAAAAAGTAAATGTCCTGTCAAAGTGTAGAAAAGAGCAATTTTGCGAGTCAGAGATTAAATATAGACGTCTTTTTACTTTTCTAAAATCCCATAAATTCAGACATTGTCATTTTATTGGAGGATAAACATTTCGTTTCGTGGATTTTCTAGCGAAAACCCTTTGAGTACTAAAAGATCCCTTCCCAATTTGACAAAGATCAGTCGTAAACTGTAGATTTATCTAAAAAGCATACGCAGGCTTCCATTTTTGTATAATATTGAAGGTTACTTGCTTATAAAATTTTTAAATATTTTTTCTGTCAAATTGTAAACAATGCTCCACAATTTTAATGAATCTCACGTTTCTTCTGCAGTTATGTGTTTGTAATGTTGACTTATATTGGCACATCACATTATCTGAACTAGAGATGGAACGAAGCTTCGGTCTGGCTGAAGCATGAGTTGTGATTCGGCCGCTTCGGCTGCTTCGGCCTGAAATTTATGCAGCGAATGAAAGACAAGTAAAAAAGAATGAATGATGGGATAAGTGCTCCAGTAGTCGGCCAGTCTCCAGTAGTCGGCCACAATGACATAAAACTCCTCATAAATAGTACATTTTTAACTCAAAATCAGATATGACGCATTCATACTTTCATGTACTTATCCTCAATCATCAACCAGTGGCAGTTAACTTTCGGGTACTTTTTTTAGCCTACTTTCCCGTTAAAAATAAAAGAAAGACGAAAAAAGTATCAAAAGTAGCTTAATGCATCTAAAAAATATCGCCAAGTCCAAAAAATATCGCCAAGTTAAAAAAATATCGCCAAGTCCAAAAAATATCGCCAAGTTAAAAAAATAAAAAGGTAAAATGAATATCGAAAAATTAAAAATTTGAAAGTAGGGTATTGAGATGGGGAATTTGTGCGTCGGTCGGTCGGTCGGTCGGTCGGTCTGTCGGTCTGTCTGTCCCCCCCTAATAACTTTTGAATGAACATTCCGATTTGGACAAACTTTTTTTTGTTGGAAAGATCTCGGCGAGTACAGCTCATTCCCATATTTGATTTTTTGATTTGAACAATTTTTGGTTCAACTTTGAGCCGTTCAAAAAACCGGTCCCGCGATACTAACTTTTTAATGAACAGCCCGATTTGAACAAACTTTTTTTTGTTGGAAAGAACTTTTCAAGGGTACTTCATTCCCGTATTTACATTTCCGATTTGAACAATTTTTCGTTCAACATTGAACCGCTCAATCAAGCTGTCACCCCTAATAACTTTTGAATGAACAGTCCGATTTAAACAAACTTTTTATTGTTTGAAGCATCTCGGCAAGGATACTTTATTACCGTATTTAAATTTTCAATTTGAACACTTTTGGTTCAACATTGAACCGTTTAAGCAACCTTTCTCCACCTAATAACTTTTGAGTGAACCGTCCGAATGGAATAAATTTTTTTTTGTTCGAAAGATCTCAGCGAGTGCAGCTCATTCCTATATTTGATTTTTTGATTTCGACAATTTTTGGTTCAACTTTGAACCGTTCAAACAACCGGTCCCGCGATGCTAACTTTTGAGTGAACAATCCGATTTGAACAAACTTTTTTTTGTTCGAAAGATCTTTTCAAGGATACTTCATTCCCGTATCTACATTTTCGATTTGAACAATTTTTCGTTCAACATTGAACCGCTCAATCAAGCTGTCACCCCTAATATCTTTTGAGTGAACAGTCCGATTTAAAAAAACTTTTTTTTGTTCGAAGGATCTCAGCAAGGATACTTCATTACCGTATTAAAATTTTCAATTTGAACACTTTTTCGTTCAACATTGAACCGTTCAAGCAACCTTTCCCCACCTAATAACTTTTGAGTGAACCATCCGAATGGAATAAACTTTTTTTTGTTTGAAAGATCTCGGAGAGGCTTTCCCATGCATTCCCATATTTCGCTTTTTGATTTGAACCATTTTTCGTTCAATATTGAACCGTTCAGAAAAAAAAATTAACATTAGCGTCTACGGGGAATTTAAGTTGAATGTTGATCCTGAACTTAAAGTCGGATTTCCTTCAAACTAACTTTGTAAGAAAATGGTTTTGATAAATAATGTTTGTAACGTACTTTTCTGAGTAATCTTCTATGAGGACTCTGATTCCGACTCCGACTCCGCAAACATGGCGGAAATGCAGGCTCAGAAAAAAAAATTACTGACTGTGCAGACGATTTTTTGTTTATTTATAAATTTGTTTTATTTTATTTATTATTATTATTTTTTTTTTGGCAGACGATGTTTTTTTTGTAACAAAAATTTTTCATTCACGAGAACATTTTATTCTTTATTTATATTTAACAACTGGCAACAGATTAAAAGTGAAATTCGAGACATTTTATTAACGGACGAGTTTTTTTTTCTTTTTTTTTTCTTTCTTTGATAAAATGTGTTTTGATGCTCTTTGTACTTTTATTTATTCATTTATTTATTTTATTATTATTATTATTATTATTATTTTTTTTTTTTGAAAACGATGAGGATTTTTTCTACGGAGGAACAGTTACACTCTTTAAAAGGTGCGACAAAACTTTATTTATTCGTTAATTACTTTTTACGTGTCTACTTCATCTGATGAAAGGGGTATATTTTGCTTTTCGAAATCAGCTCTAAGTGCTAAAAAGGTATGTTTGACATAATTTTAAGTCTCAGATAATCAAGAGAATAATAATCAGATGCGAGAATGCCGATGTCGATGTACGGGAAAGTAGGCTCGTTTAGTTCTTGACAGAACTTCTTGTCTTGAATTAGTAATGAGTCATTTCATTTTGAATGGTGTGCCCGTCATCCAAGATTGCAATTCTGCTTATTTTTCAGGTAAGATGATTCTGTGGCCGACTACTGGAGCATTTACTAGTGTTGACAACAGCTTGGATTTTAACGTATTTCTTTTTTTTTTTTTTTTTTAAATTTCTGAAACAAGTAGATGATTCACTATCAGAAAGGTTCATCCTAAAGTTTTACCTTGTTTTTGTTACTGTATTGATAGCTGAAAGTTCTAGGTTAGCCAAGACCAACAAAAGATCTCTTAAATGGCCGACTACTGGTGCTTTTACCCTACTATTTTTTTCGAATTCACCAAAAACTGAAGCATTTTGCATTAAGAATATTAAGATAAAGATATAACACAACGTAAATAGTAGTAGATTGGGTAGTTCTATGGTATAATACATGATCAGATCAGTTGTTTTATTATAAAACATCAACTGAACTGCAGACTGAGCTTTTCATGTTCCAAGTAGAGCTTCCTACTACTAATTTGCAATACAAAAATAGTAGTGTCGTCTTTTCTTGTACTAGCAGTACAAAGCAAAACAAAACAATAAAACTTTTAATTAGTGAAATTAATTTAGGAATGGTTCAGTAAGCTGAAAATGTTGTTTAATACTAAGAACATTAAAATAAAAACAACAAAAATAAAAATAAACTTTAATTAATGAAATCAATTTAAGAATGCCACAGTATAAGCTGAAAATATTGTGTAACGCTAAGAATATTAAAACATATGGAGAAAAGTATAAAACTCTACGCATTTATTATGCATTTAATCCAAAAACTTCAATATGTGCGCCAGCCGAAGCTTCGGTATTCGGCGCTTCGGCCAAATGCCGCTTCGTTCCATCTCTAATCTGAACAATAAGTTATTTTGCACTATTTTTTTTTTAAACTTCCTTATGGTAAACATAATTTTTACTTGAAACTGTGCAAAGCAATTTATTTAATTAGTAATTTTTGCTAAATTAATACCAAAATTCAACATTTTTCTCAAATCAATACTTCATTTGATGCATTCAATACACATGGCATGAGAACGTTTGTTGAAAATATTTCTGAAGCATAAGAACAACATTATTTATTTTTTCTGTCCTTCTTATGATCCCAGAGATAACAACGCATGTATGAATGTTCTTTTGTGTTCTTTAACTTTTTTCCAAACTTGAAAAATTATTCTTCAAATTGTCATTGCGTTTGGTTCTTGACAGCGCTTTCTGAATCATGCGGTTTCGGACAAGGTGGAATGCCAAAATAGCTTCGTCCTTTCGTATTTTATGCGATGATCTACTTATATTAAAAACTGAGTATCTTTCTAACTATCTTTCTTTCTAACTATCTTTCTATGTCACGCTTCTTTCTCCTGAACGCCAATGAACTGAAAGTCGAACCAGGTACCGATAGATAGGTAATTTTTCAGGCTTCATTAGTTTCAATCTATATAATTATACGATTTTAATTAGCGAAGATATCAATTAATAAGTAGTCAAGTTTAAAGCGATTAAGCCTAATAAATGATTAAATATGAAATCCATTCTTGCAAACCGTCGTTGCTATGAAACAGTGATAACAATGATAATGAGAATTTGGAATGAAGGCTTAACTAAATCAAACACGAAACTCATAAGCGGGTTACTTACGTAGTATTTTTATCGCTAGCTACTGGTAATATTTTGAAACATTCATTTGTTGAAAAGCCATCTACTTATGTTAAAAACTGAGTATCTATGTCTGCTTTTTTAATTTGAGCGAGCTGAACTTACTGAAACTCTCCTCACCATCTTGAAGGCGCGTAGCATCTCAATAATTCGTATGATTTTTTTGATGCAGGAAAAAAGTGAAGGCGTGAAGCGCCTGTTAGCGAGCCGCCTTGGCGGGGAGTAGTTTCTTGAAAATTTCCTTACTACTTTCATGGCACGAAGTGCCCGTGCAACGCCGGGCCACGTGCGTGGTATGTCTTGAAATCGAATGAACATTAAATTCTATCAAATAATATAACTTCAGAATGAGGTAAAAGTTAGAGAAGGGGCGCGTTATGCATCAACATGCCGCAGGAAGCTAATCTAGCTGCCCTGGCAGCTAGTATTTCATTAAAAGCAGTAAACACTTAAGTTTTATAAAAGCTAGTTAGAAAAGCAAAAAATACTACCATTGGCTACAGATTTGAAATTCATGCTGTATAACAAGAAGCAGTCATTTTCTCAACACCTTTTGGCATACTATAAAATGTGATGATGTGCGTTTTATTCAGGCCTGTCATTTCGAATTTTTACCGAAGAGAGAGGGTCAAAGGGTAGAAAGCCAAGGCAAATATCATCGGAAAACAACAAAAATCAGTCCTACCTAAATACATTGATTTCTTAGAGCCAGGGAAAGCAATAGACCCCCCCCCCAAAAAAAAAAAGATTGGCCTAAGTTTGATTTCTAGTATTCAAAATTTCATTTCGATATAGATAACTGTGATACATTTTTTTTATAAATACTTCGCTTGTTTGGTGCTTATTTTTTAATGCTTTTAATAGGTTGTTCTATTCTATTAAGATTATTTAGTGAAGGTTTTAGTGTAATGTCTTATCAGAACATTAAAGCAGTTTTCATTGGGGTACAGAGTTAAAATCTTGTGGTTAAAAATGCAGTAAATCATATAATCAGTCCAAAATTATATCTTGATGAGTTCATAGTTGAAGTTCTTCACATAGTAAATATCAAATATTTCAGTTAATATTTCTGGAGGACGTCTAAAGATTGTTGAGCCGCTACTGCCTTTAAACAAAGTGAAAACAAATAAATAAATAAATAAATAAATAAATAAATAAATACAAACCTGTCATAAAACTTATAAGAATAAGATAATAAGTAATATCAGCTACCTTAATTCCCTTTTTTCTCAAAATAGGGATTGCATCACCACTGAGGTGGGGATCTTCCAGTTCTTAGACATGTACGTACATTACCTCGAAGCCATGAGTAGGGAAAAAATATTTCCCCAATAATAAATCCGAAACAAAGAGGAAAATGACGAAGAAAAAGCATACAGCATCGCTAGTAATGGAAAGATGATTGTTACTCGTTATACTATGATAAATTTGAATTGAGCTTTGCACAGTGTTTTTTAACTAGCGAATTTTGAATTTTTCGACAAGCTTTTGCTTGGCACCCCGTTTGAGAGCAACCGTACTTACAGTTTCAATAAGCTGGTTAAATGTTTTTAAAAAAAACTCATATATCTTTAAGACATTCGTATATTCTTTCTGTAGTTTATTTATTCATTTTTTTTCTAAATCGCTTGCAGTCTGAATTAACCATTATGTGAAAATCTAAAATGACCTAAGTATATCGTATATATAGTAGATACACCAAAACTGTGATTGTCGAATAGGGACTTTTTTATGTCTAAATGGTCAATATAAGTATGGTTCGAATAAGTGTAACAATTTAAGCAATTTCATGAAAATAATATATTTGAGTCATTAAAATTGAAACTTATTTATTTCTTTATTATTTAACTAATAGTAGAATAACCTTTCGTTACGTCAATATGATACTTTTCACCGATGTCTGCGTGTTTGTATTTCTGTACACGTAAAAGACAAAATTGTATTTTGTGCAAAAAAAGTTTAATTCTTGTCACTATAGCAAATGCTATCGATATCTAGTGCACTAGAAATTTCACTAAATCGTTAATAATTAGGATTTAAAAAAGCTTTTTCGACAATCCGAGATTTATTTGGAAAGCAGCGAATGGATATTTTATCTACCAGAATCAGACGCTAATCAGCGATATTTGAAATGGAAGTCTCAGTTACGTATCACATACTTTGAAATTTAATTACGCATATTTACCGCTGTTGAACGAGAAATTGGTACATATCATTCTATTTGCTACTTCATATTAACAGAAATCGCATAACGATGTAAAATAGTGCACGAAAATCTCTACCTTACATTTCGCTTTATTTTTTGTTCACTCATAACTTTGAGAATAGGGGAGACTGGGGACAGTTGTGACAATTTTCATTTGCTCCCTCATAGATCCCTTAGTAATGCCTGTTAGCTGGTTTAAAGTTGTTTTTATGTTAAAGTGTACATTTGCCTGCTTATAAATACTAACATTTTCTCCCTAAGTACAATAGTTAACTCACAGGACCAAATTAAACAAAAAAGGAAAAAATGTTACAACCGATCCCACCCCAGGGGCGGTTGTGACAGTGCTTAAGGTCGGTTGTGACAAGTTCAAAAATACAGCAAAACAGTCTAGATCACTTTTAATTTCAAGTAATATTAAACGTAATTCAACATAACCTTCATCTGCGAAAGTTTAACACTTAGCAATGTGTCCTGTTCAGTTGAAGTAGCCTTATACCAAGTCTTGCAACAATATCAGGTTTTTGGAATTTCGTAACGTTTGTTTTGGCAACATTATGCACATCCTGTGGGTCATAGCAGTGTCTGTTCATAACAATTCTCAAGTATCAAAGAAAAATTCCACATTTATTTGTTTTATTGAAGCTGGTTACTCTTGAAAGGCTAGTTGCATGAGCTACACGAACAAACGTAAAAAATTTCTATTCATATATGAACGAAACCATTTCTCAGTAGCCATTTTACTCTCATGTCTGCTTTCAGCTTATATGTAAGCTCAAAAGCACTTTATTATGAGCAATATAACATATGCACACGTTGTATTCATTGTGATAGCGCCGGCCGGCTTCATCGCGTTTACGAATGAATGTTTCGTAGCAAAGACTTACGATTAACGTTGCATTTCCAAAACGGCCAGAAAGAAAAAAAAGTTTCACTTCTTTATAAGCTTCTTTATATTTCATTAGATCACACTGCCTTATTTCTGTCTTCTTCAAGCGTATTATGGGCATCAAATATGATAAAAAATATGTTTTACTCATGTCACAACTGTCCCTACGCAATTTGTCACAACCGACCCCAACCCACTACTTTTGAAAACAGCAATCGCCATAGCAATACGAAATAGCCTACATAAAAAGTAATCACTGCTATTTCACTATTAAGGTTCACTACTAACAAGGGAAAACTTTCATTTCTCTATCTGTACCCATTCAACAGGAAGTAGGGTCACCTGGGGTAATTCCTGGTCAAAAGGCATTAACATCCAATTATCACAAAATCTATCTAAGTTAGAGTTACAAATTTTGGTATGGAGGAAGCACATTGGGATGTCCATCGAATAAAATATTCATGCTATCAACAATACATAATGAACTTGAATAATTGTCGTTAATTAGTGACCAGAAATTACCCCAGAGATGGGGTAATTCCTGGCCACTTAAGGGGCAATTATTGGTCACTCACATGATTGATGCAAATACATACATTTTGTAAGCACATTATTAATACAGCTTATTAAACTAATTAGATAAAGAATTTATTTATATATATAGCTAATTAAACACTGTATTTAGTTTTTTTAAGGAAGAATGCAATTTTTTTCAACATAATATCTTTACTTAATAAAACTTAGCCAAAATACTTTTTGTACACTTTGTATGCAATAGCTACAGCTTTTATATCTGGTGTGAATGAATCTTCACCTACCAAATAAATAGGTCCATAAAAAATATGGTGCACATGCACCATACACACTGAGCACATGTTTCTGTCTGTTATGAACAGGTTAAGGTGAACAGTTAAGTGAATAGTACAATGCAGTTACAGTTAAGCATTTTTCTTAATATAATTAAGAATAATTATTAAAATTTATAAACTAATTGAATGAAATTTAACAAAGAAAAATTCAGTATACTGTATACTTATCATTAACAGATAAGAATGTTACATTGCGGTTACAGTTAACTTTGCAGTTAAGGCTCACAGAGTTACATATAGTTTAAATCAATAACATATGTCAATAATAGGCGAAATAATAATTCATAAATATTAAAAAAAGGACTGACCAGGAATTACCCCAATAACCAGGGGCATCATTTGGAGCCTTCCTGCAAATTATTCAAAACAATAATGGTAAATCCAAAACTATTTTTCAGTAACTGACATAGTACCTAATTCAACCAAAAAGAGAAAAAAGAAAAATATTCAGAAGTTTGAGTTTGATCACGATCTTTGTAAAAAT
>JAXGGA010005958.1:0-73745 GCA_038373865.1 Uloborus plumipes | reverse complement strand
CTCAGCACTTCTAAACTTATAAATGAAAATATCCAGTTTAAAGTCAGACTAGTAGCAATATTTCGTAAATTTATTCATAAATGACGTTAGGTGTTATGACTGAGATGATGTTAACTGTCGCTATCTTTGGTTATAGAAATGTTATTCAATGGTCACCTGGTCTATCGCCCATGGAGTGTGGTGGGTAGAATCAAGTGTACACTCTACCGCTTCCCACATTCATTCCTGAACTAAAACCAAGAATCCGCGCTGCAGTTAAATAAATCTGTGGCAAGAACTGATTTTACAATTGGGCATTTACCGACAACGAAAGGATGTCACGTGACTTTATATATGTGTTTGAAGAATTGAAGACTTCACTCTCTCCACCTTTATTCCTTCTCTTTGGCTTCAGCTTAAGAAGATTTGCGCGGTCTTTCCGTGGTCCATGACAAGAGAAAGGGATTACCGTAAAATGGGGTGAATCGGAACACTTTTCAACTTTGATTGTAAAAAAAGCAGTTAAAAGATTATTTTTTTATTTGATTTTTTGGGTAAAAACTTCGGTCTTGCTTTACTCTTGATATTCCAAGCATAGACAAAACATTTTGAACAGTTATTATTAAAATATATAGGAAATTATGGGTGTTCCGAATCATTTCATTTCACACTCCAGGGTCCCCCGTACCTACCACAGCTTCGTGGTTTAACCGGGATAGGGCCCTGAAGAGCGCTCTGTTCTTAATTTTGAACCAGAACCTAGGGTCGAGCAAACCCTAGGTTCTGGCACCCCCAGAGGTATCGTTTCACTTGGAGGACTTTGCGACCACGACATTTTTAACGCCTCCCAGCCACCATTAATCAAGTCGGTGGATCTTTGATCGGCTGGGATCGAACAAGGGTCCCTCCGGACACGAGTCCGACGCCTTACCGATCGGGCCACCACGGCCCGGTGTTCCGAATCACCCCGCTGATAGGGGTCAATCGGAACACATGTCAAGATTTTTATTTTTTTCAATTTAACCTGTAATAGGTCTCACAAATATGAGTAATATTGATGGGGGAGAATAAGAACAGATAATTACTGTCAAATAAATGCATAATTTCAATACCAGTAAACGTTTATAATTTGTCAAAAATCAAAATAATTTTGAACTTATGAAAAATGAAAAGTAATTTTAAGAAATGCTTTTGAATTGAAGTACAAAGATTTAACATGAATGGAAGTCACTCATGTCGTCCACAAATATGTACTTGTCCTTATAACTAGCAATTGTGACTTGGCTTAAGATTTTTCATAACATCTTCTGGGATGAATTCTGCCTTTTCTTTAGTTTCCTAAAATCTCTGGGTTTCTGGGTCCTGAAATATTTTTCCGCTTATTTTTTACTGTCTGTGTGCTGGCCTTTTGCTATATAAAGTCGATATGACTTTCCCCCTCGTATTTTAAGTAAAAAGAACTCTCCTAGAGAAAAAATCTTTTGAAATCTGCAATTTTTGTCATTCTAAGATCTAATTGCTTACGAGAAGGGATAAACAGTAATAAATCCTTTTTCTTGTCTTGATTAGAAGAATTGGGGTTAGAATCTTGATTTTTCAAACAGTTTCCTTCAAATAAGTTTGAATTGGAGCAACAGAACAAAGTGTTCCAATTCACCCCGCATTTTTTTTTTCCTATGGCATTTTTCAGAATTCTTTATTTTTATGACACAATTTATAAAAATTGTAAATTCTAATGTGGTATTCTGTTGTTCGGATACATGTATAATTGAAACATACCACTCTTAGGTTTAAAACATAAGAAGGTTCGTTCTTGCATATAAAGTTTTGCAGTCTATGAAAATATGATTTTTTCTAGCACTCCACATGCAGCCCTCCTTAGAAGCCAGTAGCGTTGCCAGATTGATAAAAGTAATTTTTTCCTACTTCCTATGATCTTACCTTTCTAAAAAAAAATTAATGGCGAAAATTACCCAATAGTATATTTATGAAGAATTTCTTTGCACTCTCGGGAAGTTTTGTTCCGGTTGACCCCGCTGTTCCTATACACCCCATTTTACGGTAATTTCTTGAGCCGAGAATGACCATTACACTAATGAATAAAAATGCTGTCACTGTCATGTAACAAATACTGCAATTTTTAACGATATTATGAACTTCTGAAAATTCTTAAGTGTTCGTTCACTGCTGGACTCAACCTACTGCTAATACCATACCCAGGTAGCACAAAAAACGTTTAAACGTTTTTGATCCGTTGTCATAACGTTAATAACCATTTTACAACCTTTAAAAAACGAAGTGTGCTACTTGGGATATTGAAGTTTTCGCAATTACGACGCTGCAACGGAACATATCTGTACCTCAGAACCAGACTAACGTAAGTCCATTTTCGTCATTTTTCGGTAGAGGGGAAAAACGATGGTCGAATACATCGTTTTTCCCCTATACTGAAAAATGACGAAAATGGACTTACGTTAGTCTGGTTCTGAGGTACAGATATTTCTCAGTATAAATAATATGAATCAACAATCCTTGAGATTGCATAAAATTTCGAAAAGTATATGCTGAAATTTCGAATCAGTTTCCAAGTAATACGAAAATTGAGTATGATGGGTAAATGACTACCACCTGTCCAAAAAAGTTCGTATATGAAATGATATAAGATTTTTTTAAAGCTTATTTAGGTAACGCAATCGTTTAACAATGCCTCAAAGAAAACGCCATAAGAAAATGAATATTTTTCATCAAATCTTTTAACTTTGTCAGAATAATGTTATTTTATTCATAAAATAAGGAGATCAAATCTTTCTATATGGATTTTACAAACTTCGATTATACTGAGTTGAGACCAGTGGTTGGAAAAACTACATATTTTACGTAGCGAACTTTAACTACAACTACTTTCTTATAAATGTAGCTAACTACAGCTACAACTACTTTTTTTTAATGTAGCGAGCTACACTACTTTTGAAATGTAGTTGCTACTTCGCTACTTTTTAAAAAATAAATAAATAAAAATAATACACCGTTTGAGGATAGACCGAAAAAATTCGAAAAGTGGTTTAGATAAAAAAAAATAACCTCATTCGAATATGGAATAGAAATAGGAATTGTCTTTGAATTTATTCGTTACTTTTCCTTTTTGTTCCTTTTTTTTTTGCTAAAATTTGTCCTTTTTAGATTTGTTTTACAATTTTTACTAATATTCGTCACAAGAACCACCTTGTTTTTTTCCTTCGTTCTCTTTTTTTTTTTAAAATTTTTTTCATTTATTTATTTATTTATTTAATTTAAAAGTAGTTTCCAGAAATCGCTACAAACTACTATTTTTTTGTATCGCGCTAGTCACTACTCTACTTTTTTTAAAAAGTAGTGCGCTACACTACAAACTACTAAAAAATGTAGCTACTACAGTAGTTTCGCTACTTGTAGCGCGCTACTTCCGACCACTGGTTGAGACTTCATCATGGTATCGCTACAGGAAACACCAATACCTTTGAAGAATACTCTTTTCCCTCCCGAACCGCATTGACGAGAAAAGGGAAAGTAATTTAAAAGAAAACCGCGGAGGACTTCACTTACAATGAACCGCTTTTAATATCAGAGTGGCAAATATAAAAGCGACGTGGGCTATTATTAACTTTCCATCTAGAAGCCCAACCGAGAGCTGTCAAGTCGCATTACACAAAAGGTAGAGAGGGAAAAAAAAGCGCACTTGTTGCTCTAAACTGTTCTCATAAATCCTTCGGCGTAAGGATTTCCACCCCAGGCAGCTCTAATCCCATTTTCAAAGCTCCGATTGTAATTTCCTGTTTAATTACATGGAGTCACTCCCTGCGCCTTTCTCCTCACCTTAAGCCCTCTTTATCGCCTGGACTCCCGTTTATTGAGCCTTCCCTTCTATTTACTGCGACGCCCTTTCAGTTGTTTTTTTTTTTATTTTCAAACTGACTGTTTTAGGTTTCATCCGACAGGCATTCGGTGGCGACCCAATAAAATCAACTGTCATTTCCTCTACTGGCTTTACTTCCCCCACCTTTCTTCCGAGTTAGCTGATGAGCATCGTTGTAAAATTTGAAAACACTATGAATCGTCGGATAATGTCAATAATAGTAAAATTTCAAAAACATCCCATGGATTACCGGATACTGTTAGGGCCATGCTCCACATCGACGTAAAGCAGAAAAATTAGGCAGAAGCGTAAAATGGATTCAATGGTGTTCCTATGGAAAGTACCCGGATTTTCGGTTTCTGCCTTCAGTTTCGGTCGCGTTTTACGCTGATGTGGAGCATGGCCCTTAGTGTTAAAATTTCGAAAACATTTCATGAATTATCGCATACTGTCAATACCGAAATTTTGAAAACATTTCATGGATTACCGGATACTGTCAGCAATAAAATTTGAAAAACTTTCCATGGATTATCAGATATTGTCAATGTCAATCCTAAAATTGTGAAAACATTTCATGAATTATAGGATACTGCCAATACCAAAATTTTGAAAACATTTCACGGATCATCGGATACGGTCCATACTAAAATTTCGAAACATTCCATGGATCATCCGATAATGTTCAAAATTTCTATTTCAAAAATATTGCATGGGTATTCGAACAATGTTGATAATACAATTTTTAAAACATTCCATGGATCATTGAATACTGACAGCAATAAAATTTTGGGAACATTCCCTGGATCGGAAATGTCAATGATAAAGTTTTGAAAGTATTCGAAGAATCATCGGATCATGTCAGTAATAAAATTTCAAAACAATTCTATGGGTCATCGGATAATGTCCCTTATAAAAAAAAGTGTTAAAAACAGTCAATGGATCATCAGATACTACCAATAAAAAATTTTTAAAAACAGCACATAGATCACATCGAATGCTGTCACTATATCTCGGATCTGGGTTTTTTTCCAGTTAAACAAAAGCCATAAAAAATTGTGTTTATAAGAAAAATTAACCACTACATTTTACTGACACACTACATTTACTTACCCGCTACATTTCCTTATTTGAGCACTATATTTCTCTTCTTAAAAGCAAATGGTATAACTTTAAGAGTCCAAATACGCCAGACACGTGTTTCGGCGTTGCAAGGATCACCTTTTTTTTAAATACAAAAAACGTGAACTTAAGGATGCAAAGAAGATATCCGAGAAAAGTACGATTTTTAACGTTGCACCATTTGCTTTTATTTTTAAGTTATACAGAGGCTTTTTTTTTATTTCTCTTCTTGTTGACGGAAAGCTTTCGAACTTTTGAAAAAATAAGCGCTAATTCTAGTGTTTATATAGTTACTCTGGTGAGAACTATATAATTTTATCCAAAAAAAGAAAGAAAATCTTTTTTTACCATTATTAAAAAAGGCTATGAACAAAAACCGAAATGCATTGCAGAATTATTTCTTCTCGATACTAGAAGTGCCCTTCCAATTCAGACAGACTCAATGTACTATCACAACTCGTCATGCTTCGGGCATCATCCACAAGTGGACAAGCATGCCGAATGCGGCGTCAAGTCGGCAACGATGAGTCACAAACGAAAAACAGTAAAACGGGGGACCTCAAATTTTATCGCTTGATTCCAATCACCGAAAGACCGGCTCGAGACGAATTCTGATACAATGTTCGTGTTTAGATTGGGATGGCACTGGAACGAATCGTGTCATTCCGAATTCTGACAATTGTGGGAATCTGATCAGAGAACGAGATTCCTCAGAGAGGGAGGGATGGCAGATGATATCTTCATGAACTGGTTTCCCGAACACAATGAATCATGGCAAGACCCAAACTGTTGCGTGAAAAATGAGCAAGTAAGAAAGAACTTTCAGCCAAGTAATAAAAGGATTTCAAATACTTGGGTTTCTACAAATTAGTTGAATCAAAAGAATGATTTACTAAACGTAAGTTATGGAGGAGAGAGAAGGGGGGGGGGGATTTTACAAGCCACAAGGCAGATGAGACCTAGTTCGAGATCCAGTTCGACTAGGAAGCCAGAATAGCCCTTATGTCTAATCGTTTAGGAACAAGGAGAAGAAAGGAAAGTATATACTGTCGTACGATAAAAAAACAGTTTAAGTTAATTATTATCACGAATGTTCGTTGTATTTTAGAGTAAAGTATTGGACGAAATCAGATTTATTTCACTTGTTTTACACACAACGGGTCTCTCATTCGCCGTTGTAGAACCATGTGACGTGAGTTCTTTGTCTCAGCTTTTTCTAAGCCAGCGATTGGACTTGCTCCTTCCATTTACTTATACCCGCTCTAAAGCTGAAACTTTCAACCTATGAAGCGGAGTTGACTACTGTCAATAGAACTGTTTTTTTTTTTTTTTTTTTTTTTTTTTTTCAATTACGTTGATTGAAATGTTGTTTCTCCTTGCTTTTATTTGATACTTGCATCATTTTCTAAAATGCAGATCATGTGTCTACCAGACCTGTTGCATATCGGTGAATCACACGAAAATGTTGTCAAGATGTCAAATATAATGTTCAAAACGAGCAATATTCGAGCACTCCTTTTGTGTTTTTGGAGGAGTCTTCTTCATGTGACTTCCTCCGAGCCACCTAATGACTGAACGGATGCTATTCCTGCTATTGCTGTTAGTTCATACTTGCATCATTTTCTAAAACGCAGATCATGTGTCTACCAGACATGTTGCATATCGGTGAATCACACGAAAATGTTGTCAAGATGTCAACTATAATGTTCAAAACGTGCAATATTCGAGCACTCCTTTTGTGTTTTTGGAGGAGTCTTCTTAATGGGACTTCCTCCAAGCCACCTAATGACTGAACGGATGCTATTCTGGGTGAGTCCATTCAATCCCCACGTTCGGCGGGGGAGGAAAGTTCCGTGAAAGCAATACAAATTGCGGCGGGGAGCCCTACCGGTTATAAATCATCGTCTTGTCAATGGCGGGTGGACGACGCGCTGGAAGGGGATCGACGATGAAACGCCGATGGGGGGGGGGGGAGGTCTGGGTCGTTTGGGAACCAAAGTGGTGTGGTTCTGTAGCACAGTTACGCGTGGTAGCAGGAGATACATGAAATTAGAACTTTAGGCTTTCGGAAATTAAATTTTAATGCAAAAAAGTGCGAAGAAAAACTTTTTTAAAATATAGACATCGAATTTTTAAAACTTTATTTAATTTCTTTCTTTTCATATATTTTAATTTTTTATTTTTACATTTATGTCATAAAAACGATATTTCAAAATTCTACGCTGCCAATACATAGCTATGAAATTCCGTTGGCAAACTTTCGCAGACGATAAATAAAAAATTTGAAAATAGAATCTGTTCTAAAAAGTTCCAAAAAAAAACTATTTTTAACCCGCAGACGATACTTTTCACAAAATCTAGTTAGCGAAGCTGCTACAATTAAAGATGTAAGTCAGATTTTCATAATGTTTTGTTTCCAAATGTCTTGGAACGTAGTGACATATTAAGATATTTACCTAATTTTACTGCTTAAGAAAAAAAAAATTGAGATAAAATCTTCTTCAAACGAATTAACTACAGTATAAAAACTTACACGGTATGCTGCACCGAAAACTGGAACTAAGATTCTGGCTACAAATGATTGTGCATAATTTTACTATGTCTTGGTGCGACACATGAAAACAAGAACCAAAACGTGAGTTCTTTGCTCCAAAATGTGGTACAATTAATGCATTCTCTTTTGTAGTCTGTAAACCGGATCCATCTTTGATGCAACAGAGTTTTTTGAAAGTATGCTCAATATATGTGTTGATCCCAACAATGTTGTTAATCAAGTAACGGTAAAAAAATATATAAAAATTTGAACTGCTGCAAGAAAAAAAAAAATAGTACCTTGAGATTCCGTAAAAGACTTATTTTAAAATATTATGTAATCACACTGTTCAAACTGCTATCACCAACTTCCCCCCCCCCCCCACCCCGTTACAGACTGACTACAGTATAACCTCGATTTAACGATTGCCTATGGACTGTAAAAAATTATCGTTAAATCGAGGATATCGTTAAATCGAGAAAGCATACTTATAAGTTAAACGGATTAAACTATTGATAATTAAGTGAACGCTTAAACAAGTATACGTTATTTTGCTTCTTTAAGAAAACTGCGCATTTATATTATTTCCAAAGTTATTTCATCGATCTTTGTTTTCTCGTGTTGAGAAAATTTCACTTTTTTCAACCTCATTTTTTTCGACTGATCACTCTCCTCTCAAGGTGCAAAAAAATTTTGTTTGGAACGCTAGAAGTTTGGACGTTACTGAAGATGAATCTTTTTACTATTGGAACATGAGGTCTCATGCTGTTGCAAGTAAAATATTTTAAACATATACTACTGTATTTTTGACGAGAGATAATTTGGCCCTGCCCGATATCATCGTTAAATCGAGGAAAGCTATCGTTAAATTGAGGAAGTTTTAACATGAAATTCAAGGCCTATGAGTCGGGACCAATGAAATGTATCGTTAAATTGGGGAAATCGTTAAATCGGGTATTGTTAAATCGAAGTTATACTGTATTTAGATTTAAAATAATTATGAAAATCGTCGCACCTCTTTTCCTGAATGACTTTTCTTCAAGTATAGCGAACAGCTCAGCAACTCGGCTAGAGCATCAAGAGACTGTAGTCTTGCCTTTGCCCTGTTCTGAGCTCATTTGTCTATAACAGAGTTGCAGGCCAATGACTTCATATAGAAACGGATCATATGGCCAGCTGATGCATGCGAAAACGTCATATCATCAGTTTAAAATCTGTGACATCTTGAAGTTAAAAAAAAAAAAAAAAAAGAGTCCATTTCAAAAAAATTTTAGTAAACCATTCATGATTTATAAGAAATGCTTTTTAACTTTAAGTTCATTTCAAAGTTGTTTTTGTCGCTTTTTTTTAGAAAACCTTGACAATGAAATGCATAGTTAATAACACAGCACAATGAAAAAACTGTTCCAGATTTGCTTAGCTCAAATATTTTCAGAAACCATTTTTCCAAGTGTAATAAATTGAGCACATCGGCGAAATATGAACAATACCTGCTTCCTAAACGATTGTAAAAGAGTTCAACTCAGAGCATGGTGAAATTGTGTCTGATTATAGGATCATGTGTTAGATGTTTCGTTGCAAAGCTCTCAAACCTACTATTAAACATGGAATAAATCCACCACCAAATGGTTAATTCCTACGTTTTGATTTTCAAGTGCCTTCTTTCACATCATGTATCGGAGAGGGATGCTTTTATTAAGTTAAAAGCCACACGAAACAAAGGAAGCCCTCTTCTGCGGGAAGGGGCATCAGTCACTTTTTAACGGGCGATATTTCGCGTTGATCCAACTTCTCCACCCATCCCGAGCCACAATGCGGAGGCCACTCAGGCGATGACAGGGGGCCCTTTAGGCGGGCATTAAGCAGGTGGCCCCTCTCCCCTATTAATTCCATCATTATATTATAAGCGAATGCACTTAAGGTAATTGAAGCAAGGCGATTGGTCAAAGTCTTCCACCCCTTGCAGGATCGTCTGCCCTATCCATCTTGGGGGATGGCAGCATGGAAATGAGTACGGGGTTGCGCCACCCCTTCTCCGAAAAGCTTATGGATAGTGGCTTTTGCGGATGCCATTAGACCGCGTGGACTGGATATTGAGTGGTGGTTGCAAAGGGCTGTCAACGCTTCGGCGCCCTCTTTCAGGGCGAGGGCGCCAAGGAGGCTGAAAACCAGAACATTTACGTAGTGTGGTTGCGGCTCTTGCAGCTGTACCGCGATCTTTCCTGGTATCTTTAGTGAGGAATCTATTATTTCGTTTAAAGAGACTTTTTTCAAGACCACACAAAGACACCTTTTATAATAAGCGATGCATTTTCGAAAACCAACGTAAAGTTATGTTTTCCAAAAACTTAATTCCATTTTCTTTTTCTCTTGAACTAAGAAATACCAAGAAAATATTATCGATAATAACGTAATTTGTGCTTAACTCTTTGAAGCCCAATTGTTTCATTGGATGCAGCCAATTTCTTTCCTTCTTTTCTTTCTTACTAATTGTAAATATATATATATATTAGAGATGGAACGAAGCGGCATTTGGCCGAAGCGCCGAATACCGAAGCTTCGGCCAACTAATGGCCGAAGCTTCGGCCGAAGCTTCGGCTGGCGCACATATTGAAGTTTTTGGATTAAATGCATAATAAATGCGTAGAGTTTTATACTTTTCTCCATATGTTTTAATATTCTTAGCGTTGCACAATATTTTCAGCTTATTGTGGCATTCTTAAATTGATTTCATTAATTAAAGTTTATTTTTATTTTGGTTGTTTTTATTTTAATGTTCGTAGTATTACACAACATTTTCAGCTTACTGAGTCATTCTTAAATTAATTTCACTTTTTCAAAGTTTTCTTGTTTTGTTTTGCTTTATACTGCTAGTACAAGAAAAGACGACATTACTATTTTTGTTTTACAAATTAGTAGTAGGAAGCTCTACTTGGAACATGAAAAGCTCAGTCTGCAATTCAGTTGATGTTTTATAATTAAAAAAAAACTGATATGATCATGTATTATACCATAGAACTACCCAATCTACTACTATTTACGCTGTGTTATATATTTATCTTAATATTCTTAATGCAAAATGCTTCAGTTTTTGGTGAATTCGAAAAAATAGTAGGGTAAAAGCACCAGTAGTCGGCTATTTAAGAGATCTTTTGTTGATCTTGGCTAACCTAGAACTTTCAGCTATCAATACAGTAACAAAAACAAGTAAAACTTTACAAGGATGAACCTTTCTGATAGTAAATCATCTACTTGTTTCAGAAATTAAAAAAAAAAAAAAATGTTAAAATCCAAGCTGTTGTCAACACTAGTAAATGCTCCAGTAGTCGGCCACAGAATCAACTTACCTGAAAAATAAGCAGAATCGCAATCTTGGATGATGGGCACACCATTCAAAATGAAATGACTCATTACTAATTCAAGAAAAAGTACCCGAAACTTAACTGCCACTGATTGATGATTGAGGATAAGTACATGAATGTGTGAATGCGTCATATCTGATTTTGAATTAAAAATGTACTACTATTTATGAGGAGTTTTATGTCATTGTAGCCGACTACTGGAGACTGGCCCACTACTGGAGCACTTACCCTATCATGCATTTTTTTTACTTGTCTTTCATTCGCTGCATAAATTTCAGGCCGAAGCGGCCGAATCACAACTCATGCTTCGGCCAGACCGAAGCTTCGGCAAATTGGTCAAATTGGCCGAAGCTTCGGCCCGGCCGAAGCTTCGTTCCATCTCTAATATATATATATATATATATATATATATATATATATATATATATATATATATATATATGATAATGATGAGCTCACTGAGCTATGAGGAAAGCTGAGACGGAAATTCGAGCTCTTGATCGAATAGTAAGATAGTATTTTGTGATGTGAAATTGAGCGCTAGTTTGGGAGACACTGTTGAGCAAATCGGCTGACTGTTTTGGTAATCTTTATTCAAGTGTGCAGAGTAATGAAATAATTTGTCCTGTATTTTAAATTCATTCCTCTCCACCTATTACTAGCTTATGATAACTAAGACCGAAAAAGCGTGACATCTACTTCAATTGCTTATCCGCTTTCATCTTATAGTTGGAGTAAACCTAAGCTGGAAGTGTCGTGTTGCTGTGATTGAGATCTGTTTAACCTTCACAATGCTGCCATGCTGCCAGATTAGGTTTTCCTGTTGCCCCAACTATAGCGTCTTTAGTTTCCAATTAACAGATTTTTGCAATGAATTCACGTCTCGTTCTGAGAATAAATGCAGATTTTGCACTTTCACCTGATCAAAACTCTCCTGTTAAAAAAAATAGTTGTCCTCTTATGGCCTAGTATCTTATAGCTGTTGTGTCATACTGGTGGTTATCCGCTTAGATCCTAGTATCGTTTAGTTTTCAATCAACAGATTTTTGTATGTCTTATGATGAGGATTGGGTGCTAATTTCAAATTTAGGTTTTTCTGTTATTTGTCGAATTTGATTATTCGCTAGCAGCCTTGGAGCTTTAGTTTTCAATGAGCAGATGTTTGTATGTTTTCTACTGAAGACAGATGCAAAGTTCGAACTTCTATATATGTTCTGCTGTTCTTGCTGTTTAATAAATGTAGTTGCTACAGTTTCATAAAGGTAGTTAGTTACCTTCTTGAATCCTGGTACCTCTGCATGGATTTTTAATTAACAAATTGTTACATTGAACCCATTTCTTACACCAAAAATTCGTGCTAATTGTATCCTTTTCTCTGTTAAGATTTTTGCTGCTTGCTCCACATTGGTGATAAATCGCTTGTATCCTAATATCTTTAGTTTTTAATGAACAAATTTTCGCATATCTTATACTAAGGATAGATGGAAATTTCACTTTCATCTGTAGATTTCTGCCGTTGTTTCATACTAGTGTTCACTTGCTTACATGCTGGTACCTTAGTGTAGTTCTTTAATCAATAGATTGTTACATTGAATTCATGTGTTGTATTGAAATTTGATGAAAATTTTATGCTTTCATCTATACAAATTTTGGCAGTTGTTTCACATTGGTGGTTTCCTGCTTATTCTTTTACCTTAGCGTAGTCTTTCATCTGTCCAGACTTTCGCAGCTCTTTCGTACTAGTGATTACGTGCTTACATTCGGATACCTTTGTGTAGTTTTTTAATGAACTGATCGTTACATTGAACTCATGTCTTATACACTGCTTAGTTAGAAATTACATGTTTTCATTTGTCCAGATTTGGCAATTGCTTCATCCTGGTGGTTACCTGCTTACACTCTGGTACCTGCGTGTTGTTATTTAATGAACTGATTGTTACATTGAAGTCATGTCTCGCACTGAAGATAGGCTCAAATTTCATGCTTTTTTCCTTCCAGATTTTTGCAGTTGTGGTGGTTGGTTACTATCTCCGCATCCCTCTCATTAGGATACGGCCCCCCGCTCCGATACCTGCCGCTGGGGGGTAACCATGGCGACCGCCTCCGTGTCCGGCCGCGAGAGCACGTGACCGGCATGCATCCGCCTCCCTCTCTCCTGTCCGGGGTTTTCTGCGGTTTGGAGAAGATTTCTCCCCCGGGATTCCCCGTCACTACGGTCCTGACCGACGCGACTATTCGCTGGAAATGGAACTGTTTTGTTGGAGGAGATTTTCTTTTTCCCCTCTTTTTTTCTTTTATGTTCTTTTTTTTTATATATATTCTTTCTTGTTCGAAAGAAATCCATGAGATAGGTTGGCTTCTCTGCTTTTTCCGTTTCTTCGTTGTTTATCCGCTCCTGCTTTGTTTTTAGTTTTGGTTGTGTTTTCTCCCGGCCGGATCTCTGCTGAATATTCTTCAGTCAAAGGTGATTAGCTTTTAGAATCGGGGGGAAAAAAGTAGGAATTTGTTTTAACTTAATATCTGGTTGGAATAATTACTATTTTCGTAGACAAAAGTCACATACGTAACAACAAGTTACCATTTTGTGCTATTCATTTACCGGCTAAGATCTTCTTGGCACATTTTCAGTTTAAATCGAATATACACGCTAATACATCGGATAATGTGATACATAAGTACCCCTCCATACTTTGTCCATGAATGGCAGCAAACCAAAGAAACTTTCATGTTGAAGAAAGAAAGAAAGAGACGACAGAAAATAAAAAGAATTAATGGAAGAAATAACTCATCATCAATTTTAATCTAGTTATAGTTCACTGTGTCCTGCTTTACAATATATTGCATTTAACTCAAAAAGAGAAGAACGACCCAATGCTGCACTTTCTTGGTAATGTTACGAATCAAGTTTTTTACTCGTTATTTTGAAAAAATCAGTATTGTACACGGCTCGTTCTATCATTTCGGAGTTACTGTTCAGGAATATTTTCGAAATGCATTGAAAGTGTTTTTCTTACTTTGTAATTATCTATGGAACTATACCAATGTGATGCAGTGAAATACAGATAGAACTACATTTCAAATATGTAGACATTGTATTTTTCTCCTTTAAAGCTGCCCTACGTTTCTTAAACTGATTTATTCTGCACCCTGTTTCTGATGGAGTGCAAGAGCTCCCAGAATCATTTTGAGCCGTGCTAATAATTTATTTTTAAATGGTTTTAATTATTATTATCTAATTTTTGGACAGTTATAGAATGCTTTCGAAGTTTTCCGCCAGCATATAGCAACAAATACAAAAACACTTTTAAAATATGAGTTGGGGAGGGGAGCAGTTTAAATTAGAGAATTTTTTAGCTCTAAGTAACCTCGTCTGACTGTAAAAGAATGTACTGACGTAAAACACAATTTTTGTAATAATGCTACGATGACGTGTAAGTCCAAGTATACCAACACACCTTAAGATATTAAATCTGTGTTCCCATTTCGCTTGAAAGCATTGAGAAGTGCAGTTTCGTCTGAATGGCAGAAGCTCTACGGAGGTATTCCAGCTCCTCTCTCGCTTCGACTTAAATGAAGTATTCAGCCGTGATATCTCAACCGTATTAGAGTACACGACTTCATCATCCGTTCCCCCACTTATTAACATATAAATAAGGGCAAGATTCTATCGCTCCCCCCCCCCTCCTCTCCTCCCGCTCGTTTGTGAGATCTGGGGAGGCTTCGGTGTGTCGTAAAATATGAGTAAAGACAGAGATAGAACGTAGATTTAGTAACGGTAGAATGTAGTTCCGTTTTGGGTTTGAAACCTCATGCGAAAACTGTATAAGCATTGAGCAATATAAATTTTAGTGTTTTTGCATTTTAAAGTACTAAAAGCTATAAGACACTCGATAAAAGGTTAACTGCCAGTTGTTTATACCAATTGGATGCAAAGACGATTGCAAAAGAAGTACAGTTTTCCGACCAGTGAATCGACACTCCTAAATTAGCACCCCATAATTTTTATGAAAAAATAGGTTTTCCTGTGTTTCAAAGAAAAAACTAATATATTCTTAAGTATTCTTCTACGTTTTTTCAAAATGGGATTTGAAACGAATTTTCATTCTTCCTTCATAACTTTGAAAGCTACGTTGTGAAACTTTTTTTTTTTTTTTTTTTGAGGCGCCGGGGGGGGGGGGGAATAAGACCGCTAAACCGCTTAGTAAAGTTTGAATTTCGAAACTTCTTGTAACATATCGAATTTTCGTAGCTCCATGGAATTTTCCATCATTTCGCAGAAGTTGCATTTTCTCATCCACGTGCTGCCATCTAGATTCCACAAGCGAATACTTGCGAAACAAAATATTGAGTGTTTCTCTCCGATTGCTCTCTGAATATAACTAGATGTTAAATGAATTTATTTGCTTTGAAAAATAAAATTAAAAATTCTTGTAATGAACAATAACGAACTTCGAAAATAAGAAGGCATATAGTATGGCTTTCACAATTATTTCGGAAAAAATTCTTAATTATTATCAATGCGCAAACAGTAGGTTTAGTTAGGTTACACTGGCTTACAAATTTACATAGTACAACGTTATACTTCACAACATAAAGTACAAATTAGTTTAAAATATACTTGAAGTCTTTCTTTAAGAATAAGGCTGGCAAGAAAAATGCGTGTAACGAAATGTAATTTCACGGCCCTTGCTGACCACATTTAAGATTCTTGTATAATTTAAAGCCGCAGTACCAGGGGACCGAGCCCGCTCAGTTAAAAAAAAAAGAGGTTTGTAAACTCGTGTTTTTTTCTAAAATGCGAAGTACTTATCTAGATAAACTTGAAAAGCATTTTTAAGCCTTTGGTTGCAATTATACTTTTAAAAGAGCCGTAATTTGTTTTAAAAAACACAACTTTATTTAATCCATGCTCACCGTAAAATCACACCCAATTGCACTTTATTTGGCGCCTAAAGCGCGGGAGGGGTTGATGAGCATGGATGCAGAGTCCATGTTCTCCAGTACGCATTTGGTTCCAGTTGGTTTTGACTTTCACTTGACTTCACACTCCAAGGTTCTCCCTGTACATACCACAACTCGTAGTTTAACCGGGATGGGGCCTTGAAGAGCGCTCTGTTCATTTTTGAACCAGGCCCAAGGGCCGAGCAAACCCTTGGCCCAGAATCCCCCAAAGGTATCGTTTCACTTGGAGGAATTTATGACCACGAACATTTTTAACGTCCCCCAGCCACCATTAATGAAGAAGGTGGATCTTTGATCGGCTGGGCTTCCTCTATATGATCGGACTGGGACCCTCTGGTTACGAGTCCGACAACTTACCGATCGGACTACCGCGGCCCACACCCAATTCTAACTTTCTTTTGATCGATCTTTAAATTTCAAAAACAATAAAATTCTAACGTGTTGCCAAAACTCGTTTGCCAAATACCATAAAAATTTAAATTTACGCTGATGTGATTAAATATGAAATCCATTGTTATAATAAAACGTGGTTGCTATGAAACAGTAACAATAAGAGTAATCATAAAGAAAATGGCGAAAGAAAGCTCGTCAAACTTCTAATGAAGGCACAAAAAACGGGGTTTTTTGTGAAAACTCGCGTTTTTACAGAAAAAATGCCGATGTAGATGAACTCAAAAACCAAAACTTTATCTAAATACAAAATTTTATCAAAATCGTCAGAGCCGTTTTCGAGATCCGAAATATATATATACAAGAATTGCTCGTCTAAAGATATTAGATAGATGTAATTTTGTTTTGAAACTTAATATTTTAAGAAAATTGAGTTTCGTATTTCTTGATTTGAGGAGGAAAAAAGTGTTTGAAAACTAACTCTAACACACGGGCGTCGTTGGCGGGGGGGACGAGGGGGACATGTCCCCCCCAATATTTTGAACTGAGCAAAAGTCCCTCTCAATATTTTAGAATTCTGATATTTGAGAGAAAAAAAAAGGTCAGAGCTATCATGTCTGTATTAAAATTAAATTAGAATTACAGCCCGAACTAAAATTATAAAAACTTCCTTCTCTATTGCACTTGATGAACCATCTGTGAATTAATCAGTTTCCTACTGTGGGCTTTTTGCGTTTTATGCCATCCTTATCCGAGCAATTATTTTTCTCCTAGTAATAAAACCCGTTAAAACGTGGAAATAAGAAGATCCAATCCCTCCATTCAACAATTGACACTTTCCCTTTTTCCGACCACCCACCTGCTCGACGGGCATTGGAAATAATAAATAGATCATGGGGTTTGTTTCTTCAACCAAACAGAAAGTCCCCCCCCCCCTCTAGATTTTCATTCAATATATTACAACGCCGAAAAACCGAATATATATATATATACTAGAGGACCACACTAGAAAAGTGTGGATATCTTCTTTTGCAAAAACGAATTATATTAGAATTAGCTCCTTTGAGAATGTGGCTTAAAAATTAGGAAACGTGACAGCTTGCTATCTAAGAAATAAATTTCCTTTTGTGCACTTTTCCTCATTTCAAATACTTCTCTTGATTCTGTCCCAGATAAGGCCACCCTCTTTTATTGCTTTCCACTCTTCTTAACGAGGAAATAAGACGGTCGGTCCAGCTGCATCACAATGGCCACTAAAAAATCCTTCTATGACCACCCATACTCACTTGTGGGAGAAAGGGGCTTCGGATACTTAAGGGGGAGGGGGGTGCAAGTGCTAATATGTCCACGTGTTTAGTCACATGGTGTGAGCAAGAATTTTTTTTTCGGAGAACAGCTAGAGGACATCTTAGTTCGTAAAAGGCGAATCCTTTCATAAAGCATCGCGCAATCCATTGGTCTAGTACGCCACTAAAGAGTATCATATTTGGAGGAAAGTAAATCGTGTAAGTCTTACTCATTTTATTGTTTTTGTTGTAACATAAAAAAGATATAACAAAATTTCTAGTTAACTTTATATACCTTAAACGGTACGAGTGAGCACGGAGCGATTTTTAAGACATCAGTACCACAAATTGCTTATGCATTGAACGAAATAATGTGCTCTCAAGGGCGAATTTAGGAATTTTTCAAGGGAAAGACAATTAGTTTTTATAACTTATTTTTTATTATTTATACTGGTTCGCAAATATTAACCCATTAATGCCTAGCGTCCCTTTTTAGGGACGGTCCAAAAAAGGGCCTGAATTTCCCCAAAATGAACATTTTAACTAAATAATACTGTTCAATTAGTACCTTGGTATTGTTTCGATTCGTTAATAACAGATTGCAGCAAATAACCCTTGTAAAGTGTGTTCTGTAGCAGTTTTAATATGATCTTTATCAAAAATGACATCGTTCACAATCTTAAGAAAAAAAGCTAAGTTTTCAAAGTTATTCCCAGCTTCCCAGTTTACGTTAAATGCTGATTTTATTTCTTCTTATAACATATCTTTTTAAATATTATATCATAGGCATAAAAAAATTTTAGCAAAAAAAGTATGTACCCTCTGGGATCTATCGTAAGTTTTAAGGGACGATTTTTCTTTCCTTAATAAAAAAATTATTTTTTACATAATATTTTTTTCATTATTATTTTTCCTGTCCATTAAACACTGTTTGTAACCAGTATACAAAATATCTTTGGAAAAAAAAAGTCAGGCATTAATGGGTTAATCACAAAAGTTTCGGACTTGAATTCCGAAATATTTTCGGGGTAGAGGATCAAACCTCCTTCCCCCAACATTTAAAATTTGTCTAAAAAAGTTTTTTTTGAGTTTCCGCATCGCGAGAGAGAAACTACCGGTGGAGAGGTCCTCAAAAAAGGGGGCGATAGCCTCCATCGCCCCTCCCTTGTATCCGTCCCTGTGTGCCCTTTAATGATACTACCCTAACATATGTAGACTTTATATAGAGTTATATATTACGTTAAAACTGATTTTTAGCTGAAATGCTTATTCGTATTTATTTACAATGAACACTACAAGATATTTGATTGGAATATTTTCGATGAGCATATACTAATCAGTATTAAGGTGCTTATTTTTTGATCGAAGTAATTTAAATTTTTGAACAAGTTAAATAATACACAACAAGAGAAAATTACCTGTATTTTCGTGTTAGTTTGCCATTTTTTCTTATTTTTGTAGTTACTAATTGATATACATTTTTATGAAATTTGAGTTACAAAGAAAGCGTTCAATATTAGCAATGTTGATATAAACGAAATATTTTTATTCCAAATTAGAGTTATATTTTCAAATAACTAAGAAATAGTTTGCGTGGAAAGTATTCTGTTTTATCTTTTAAGTGATGAAATAATAAGGCTTGTTTAGTCGAGTATTATTTAGATTTTGTAAATTCTTTTTTAAAAATTGGTACCGACAAAATATTTTGTCGCTGCATTTCCATGAAAATTTGTAAAAAGAACTGAATTATCATTAAAAAAAGCAAGTTATTTATCTTCCATACAAATTATTTTAAATTGAAATTTTCAAACCTAATGTTTAGCTGAGAAATATAAATTTCAAAATGGAACTCTCAAAATTAGGTGAAAGCATCGTTCTCAGCATAGGCACAATTGAAGCGAAACAAATGCTTATAAGAAGGAGAGGGTAAGAAGGAATAATAAAAACTAATTAAATTAAAAAAAGATAGAAAGATTTCTAACATACTGTTGAAGATCAAAATGCCAGATGAATAATTATAAAGGGAATTTTTTTCCCGGGCAAATTACACAGCATATTAAGAATTATTTGTTTTTATCAAAAGTAAAAATTATGACGCGATAAAGCAGGATGAAAAACATTAATTTTTCTTCAAGACAAGCACTGAAGTAAGCTTTTTCATTGTTATTGATCAAATGCATGAATTTTGAATACTGTAACGTGAGCATAAAATGTGAGACGTGGGAGTATAACCCTATTTTTTATATTTTTTTATTTACTGCTTCAGCTTGAATAAACATATCTCTCATTAAAAAGGGAGACGTCTCCGGTTCTCTCTCTGTCTTTTGTCAACAACATTTAAGATCGTCCTTTTTTTCGTTCTAAATTGCTTAAACTCTTGTTTCCAAAGGAGAGTTCTCGAAAATTCCTGACCTAACATCATTGAAAGTCAACTGAAATCACGCTTTTCAAATATTTGTCTGTCCTCTTAAAGTTATTAAAGATGACCCTTCAATTTTGGAAAAGTTCCAGGGTGGGCCCTAAACCTCCCCTACCCTAACAACTACGCAGATCGTCTAAACTGCGTTTTCAAAGTTACATTTTCAAAAAAGTTCCAGAAGAGAACCCCCGGACCTCCCATTCCCAAAAACAATCGGATATGATCTACGATTGTGTTTTTAAAATTTCAATTTCCAAAAATATCCAGAGAAGCGCCTCTGAACATCTTCAACTACTATCATTGCCAAAAATTGTTTAGAATGCATTTTTAAGATTGCAATTCAAATAATTTTCCGAAAAGAGGAAACTCGAATCTCTAATCTGCGTATTATCACCAACGATAGTCTAAAATTGCGTTTTTAGCAATACAATTTCGAAAAAATCCCCGATTCCCTCTTTCCATAGTACAATTAGAGTTAATAATTGAGTTTTTTAACGTTTCGATATCGAAAAATGGACGGAAGAGCGCACGCGAAACTCTTCTCCCATGACATTACCAAAGATCGTTTAAAATGCATTTTTAAGACCACATATTCCAAAAAATTTCCGGGGGAGAAACCCCCGTACCCTCTTACTTATAGGTAAATCTGCCTCTGTTTGAAATTAATGAGGGGTCGGCTATTTCCTCCCCCCCCCCTCCAACTTTTTTGTCTCCGCTACCTGTAAGAATATGACTCGTTTTAAATTGCAATGTTCATTGGTCTTTACAAAGGCTAAACATGTTTTTAAAAAACATGAATTAAAAAAACATGAAACAAAGTCCCCCCCAATGTTCAGCAGGCAGCGACGCCCATGCTCTAACACTTTTATACTCAATTTTTAAATCGTACTTGAAAAGTAAAATAATCCGATTTTTATATCGTGTAAGTTACCATAAAATTGATTAAATGTCGCTGGACAATCACCACTGCTTTTATCGCATGGCTTTTGAATAAACTATCACTTAGAATAAACTTTACACTATCTAGCGAAGCCTTGCTTTAACATTTCAAAAAACAATAACAATTTAACGTTGCCAAATACCATAAAATTTAAATTCGCGCTGATGTGATTAACTATGAAATCCAATTGTTATAACAAAACGTGGTCGCTAGGAAACAGTAACAATGAGAGAAATCATAAGGAAAATGGCGATAAATAAAGCGTCTCAAACTTACTTAATGAAGGCACAAAAAACGAGGTTTTTTGTGAAAACTGGCGTTTTTACAAAAAAAACGCCGACGTAGATGAACTCAGAAACCAAAACTCCATCTAAATACCAAGTTTTATCGAAATCGTTAGAGCCGTTTTCGAGATCCGAAATATATATATATATACAAGAATTGCTCGTTTAAAGATATTAGATAACCAATCTTTTCCGTTATTTAGTCTTGTCTCTCTGCTTATTACTTGAATTGTATTGCGTGGCTCTAATAAGCCATACGGAGATCCACTTGAAGGGCTTGCTGCAAAAAGGAGCTAGCTCCAAATTTCAATTTTTACAAGTGTAACATTTATGCTGAAATGTTTACTAGAAAGTAGCTATTCAATAGAACCAAAAGCATATTTTATTTACAAGCGGTGAGACACATAACAAATACGATTCAATCAACACAAGTTCTGAATGGCGCTGTTGCCAAACGCTAAGCAACAAAGTATTAAGGGATTACAGTTACAGTTATTATGACAACAAGGTCTGCATTCAAACTACATTTTTAAAAATTTAAAGCTTGTGTGATTCCTCTTGTATAACTGTACTAGAATGCCTGCAAAAGAAATTACTGAAAATAAAAAAATAAAAAAAGTGGATGGATTTAAGATTTGTTGCAATTTTAACCTCTAATACAAACCTTTTAAAACATTGTAATTGGAGCTGCCTCATTTTTGCAGCAAGCCCTTCAATTGTAAAAAGAGAAATTGATATATTTGTTTGCCATCGCAGTCCGTTGTTGGCGAGAAATTCTTACATCGATCGTTATCTCTTATTTGAATCCCCGATTGTCTTTTATATTCTCAATTAGAACATTTTCAGTTCACTTTGTCCAAAAACTGATATTTAATTTGTTCCAAAGAACGAAGTATAACTAAGAACGTTCTAAAAGTATTTAAAAGAGAATTGATCTCTGGCGAGTGTATTATAGTTGATTGGTTGGGTTGATTGGGTTGTGGCGTGTTGGTAACTTCCAGCTAATGAATTGATACGCAAACTGTAACTTGTTGTTAATTGAATCGATTTTTATTCATTCCAATCTTGACTAAATAACTTATATAGGAGCATATGTACTATCGTGGTAAAAAATGTTCATTATCACAAAGTTCAGTTGCCTCAAACAGAGGACTTCGTTGGTTGATAAACGTTCGGCGCAGCCACAGCGCCTCTGGAACAAAGTTCCGAATTTTTCGTTCACGCTCGGTACGCCTGTACCGAGCCCAGCAAAACACAACTATCACGACCGAGTCTCGGACTCGTCTCCCCGAAGTTGAGCGGGGCGCTCTACTCGAAATTTTACAAGGAGCGTGCTCCTGCAAACTTTATTCTTTTTTTTTGTTTGGAACGTCCAGTGTCACGACGGTCGACGCAAAAATTAGACACCCGTAGATTGGCTGGACACAAGTCTCCATCAAGTCTGTTCGTTCCACAAGCGATCGGCACTTGAAACGAAACACAAGCCCATGGACCGACAAAGGTCCTAGGAATGTCCCCAAACGGTTAGAGCTCAGACAGTCCGGCGTCTGATGCCAATCACAGCTGCCGGCGAAGGTCATCCGTACTGACCGGAGAACAGGACTCGCTACAGGGTTTTATGGCACAAGAGCCCCAGCAGGCTATACTGCTCCATTATATTATACTTGAATAAGTTCACCAAATGTGTTATGACTGAAAACTGAAAACAAACAATGTTAAAACTACAGGTCACACAAGGCACATTTAAGGGTCAAACGTTGTAGCACCAGCGGCACCCCTGAGGGGCGCCACTTGACTCCCTATGGAACCCTTGAAGATGCCATTCGGCTCCTTAGGGTGCCATAAGACACAAATAGGGTACCACATGGAGCACCTTTAAAGGTGCCTTGTGCAACCTGTGGTTTTAATAGTGAGCGGACTCTTTCTCTGAAATGAAGTTATTTAACTCTTCAGAGAATCCATCTTACCTGGGCCGAACCATACCTCATCCCTTCCTTTCTCTTGCAGAGGAGTGCCGGCTGGGCGGCGAGTACGCCCTCAAGTGTCCGCACTGCGAGCAGGCGTTTTCGGGCTCTCAGGCGATCCGGGACCTCAAGGATCACCTATCCCAGGTGCACCAGGAGTCGGCCCTCAAGGAGTCGAACCCCTTCGTCTGCGGGAAGTGCAACGCCTCCTTCCCCGCCAAGGACAAGCTCGAGAAGCACAAGCTGTTCCACGCAGCCAACGGACAGGTCAGTTGCTTTATCAGCACTTCTGCTCACTTCACTTCACAGTCCAGGGTCCCCCGTACTGTCTGATTTTCTTAGGTAAACCCTTTCGCGTTTTTACGCATACGTCTGGTCTTCTCTGATCTTACCAAAATAGGTGTGATAGGCAAGATAACAATAAGGGGAAGAATAATAAGAAGCATTTTGAGCCGTGTCAAACGACATAGAACGATGCTAATTTCAAATTTATAGTACAGTTGAAGGGATAGCAAAATGCACGTTTAAAATTGAAAACTTCAGAAAGTTCCCACTCATCACCCCTTTTTTTAAGTGGAATTGTTCCCAACTGCTAGGCGCAGCTTTCATGCACGGACAGTACTATCACAACTCGTGGTTTGACCGCTCCGGTCTTTTGATCTAGACCAGGAGTCGAGCAAGCCCCTGGTTCAGTACCCCCAGTGGTATCGATTTACTTGGAGGACTTTGTGACAACGAGCATTTTTCACTTCCTCCAGCCTCCATTAATGAAGACGGTGGATCTTTAATCGGCTGGGATCGAACCCAGGACCCTCGATTTACGAGTCCAACGCCTGAAGGATCGGGCTACCATGGCCCTGCTTACTCAACTGGGCTATGTCGAGTTTTGAACAGAATAAGCATCATGAGCGCCTTATTTGGATCAAATTCTAATTTGTAAAATTTGCAGATCTGCAAGAAACTGACAAAAACTCTGCAAATGCCAAGAATATAAAAACGAAAATATAAATGCTATTTCTGAGTTTTGATAAATTTTCAGGGGTCAATCTTCAGAAAAATTAGGTCCATTAAAAGACCCTTCACAAAATTCAGTCACTCAAAAATTGCCCTTTCATAAAAACCCCACATTCGAAAGCTGACTCTTCACAGAAATCTGAGTTTAAAGAACGATCGGGAATATTTCTTGCCGTAACTATTTTTCACAAAATTACGAATTAGTTTTCACAAAATTCCAAAAACAGGACCTTGATCATATATCCTGGATTGACCCCTGCTTTTATTTGAGTGAATAAAAACAAAATACAGTGAACTAACACTTATACGCCGGCCCAAGGGACCAACAGAAAAGGCACATAAGTGAGAGAGACGTATAAGTGAATAAGCCTATTGAAATTACTAAAACGCAACATAGGTTCTAATGAGAGAATGAATAAGAATGTTTTTAATTGAAAGGGATATATTACTACGGTTTTGGCAATTACTGTACCTTAACTGCAATGATAAAGAGAAAACAAATAATTGTAGCACACCTAATTACAAACAGTTCCCTTTAAAACGATGCATAATGGATAATTGTTCCTCTCCCGAACTTTAGTTCATGCGGAAAAAAATGCCTTCCGTGAGCAATAAAGGCGAAAGATTAAAAAGGAAAGTGAAGAAAAATGCTTATATTTTAAGGAAATTAATTTTTTTACATTTTTGGGAAAATTCGGCGCATGAGTGAAACATATTTATCTTTAGAGCGACGCATAAACGAATGCCAGTATCATTATTTTGCTATGAAATGTGCTGGGACCGTTCAAAATCGTCGTATAAGTGAAAAAGGCGCATAAATGCGGTGGCGTATAAGTGAGAGTTCACTGTAGTGCATTTCTAAAAACGTTGTAATTTTTCAACGTTCTCATTGTGTGCATATGTCATAGATTTTTTTCTTCTCTCTCTCCCCGTGCAGAGTGCTTCGACGAACAGCGGCCCGGGCTCGGCTCAAGAGGACCCGCAGCGCAAGTACAAGTGCGCCGAGTGCGGCAAGGCGTTCAAGTTCAAGCACCACCTGAAGGAGCACGTGCGCATCCACAGCGGCGAGAAGCCCTTCTCGTGCCCCAACTGCGGCAAGCGCTTCTCGCACTCGGGCTCCTTTTCCTCGCACATGAGCAGCAAGAAGTGCCTCGTCGTCAACCTCAAGGTGAGGCCGAGATTCTTCTAATGGCGGCGAACACGCCGTTTGCTTGCAATGAGTTACCCTTCATAAACGATAAAACAGAACTGAAACAAATACACCCACAGCTCGGTATTGACATCCTGAGACTGCAGTTTCGTCCTTATTCTGGAGCTCCTTAGTCAGGAATTAGAGCCGCTCCATGGTTTGTGGACACTCGCTCGTAAGATAAATTAATTTTGTCTACAAGTTTGTTGGCAATGTTAGCTATATTCCCGACTGAGGAGTTCAGAAATATAATGAAATTGCAGTCTCAGAATGTAAATACCGAGCTGTGGGTGTCATTGCTTCCTACAATATGTTTCATTCCAAAGTCGCCATTTGTTTTCAAGATACGGTCGAGCCCGCTTATTAGAATATTGGTTAAAAGAATATCCGGCTTAATATATCCGTTTTCAATGCACCAAGCCGTTGTAGTGCATTATTTTGATCCTGAATAATAGAATATCCCGCGTATTGGAATATTTTTTCGCGGCAAAACGGGCTATTCCATTAAGCGGGCTCGACTGTATTTAATTTTGATATCAGGGGGCCCTTTGCTGGACACCCTGTAAGTGCATGTGCACTGAGTCCTTAATCGACTGACAGCTCGACTTTTCCGTTCCAGGTGCGCAAGCTGGACAGCCGGTCCGGGCGCGGGGTCCGCGGAGGCGGCGCGCACGCCGCCTCCGGCTCTTCTTTCCGCCCAATCATTCCGAAATTCGGCTCCGAGCTCCCGATGCTGCCGGCGGGCTACATGGGGCCCGCCCGGCCGCCCCTCGCCTTCCACCCGCTCCTGGCCGCGCAGCCCCACCCCTACCACCACCTGCCCATACCCGGCACCTTCCCGGAGGTCACGCAGCTCCTACAGCCCAGGAGGTAAGAAACTGTTGCAAATTGAGCAGTAAGTTTGCGCCCCGAGCCAGGGCTAAGGCAGAACTACATGCAAAGTACCGATAGCCCACATCCAGAGACTGCAGTGTCGTCCTCATTCTTTACTCATCAGTTTGTAATAGACTGTGTTTGAGCTGGGTGCAGATATCATTTTAATGCAACTGGGCCGTCTGTACATTGCATTTAATGTTGCAAACGTTTACGCTGTTTTGGGCAGGTAAACAACAGTTTCTGCAAATTTTTTGTTTAATACATTTTTGTCAGCCATTTTACTTCAGCTTAATTGTAAAAATTTGCTCATTTGCTTTGCTTTCACTGAGTTAAATCACCAAAAGAAGTCGAACTCCGACATTTTACTATCGCTTGTGGGAATCAAAAACGTTTTTCTTCTCATATCTCAAAAACTCTTTTCTGTAGATACTGCGGTTTACCTGATTAGGACACGGCATGTTTAAAATACATTCACACTGGGTTTAAGGCAGGACTTCGAGCAGGAAGTGAACTGAAAATCTGTAGAAATGGTTCTTTCGGTCGATACAAAAACCGGAACTGAACCAAAAAAAATATCGGTTTATTGCAACAATAGATGTTCTTTTCATTTGCGACAACCAGAAACAGCTGACGGAAAGATCGTAAATTCTTGAATACTTTTGTCATTTTTAACGAAATAAAATGAAAAATAACTTTTGTGAAGCTTGAAAGAGCACCATGAATAATATTCTTCGAAAGTATTTGAAAAAATAAATTTAAAAAATCTACTAACTTCTGAAATAAATTGGTTAATACAGCCATATTCTGTTTTGTTCTAGGTTCGAAAATAATGGCCCGAGTTCTCCAGATCTGAGCCCAAAACCTCCTGGTGAATTAAATGCCGTTAAAAAGATACTGCAAATTGTGGATGCTGCTGTCTGCAAGCAACAGCAATCCCCCACGCGGCCCAGGAATGGACTACTGTCTCAACTGCTGAGTTCCAGTCCCTCTCTCGCCACCCAGTCCCCGCCCCCCAGTTCTGTCGTGGACACCAGGTGTCGCTTCTGCTCCAGACTTTTCGACAGCAAGGTGGACCTCCACCAGCACGAGAGATACCTGTGTCCCCACAACGTCGAACGGACTAAACCCGAGCCTTCGGAACCATTCCAGCATGTCGGAAGCGACGCGGAAGGATCGGGGGAAGAGAACAAATTCCGGTCGTCCCCTTCCTCGCTCAGCCTGGAGTGCGTCCTCACGCTGAAAGCCCACTTCCAGAGCAACCCCAGGCCCAAGAAGTCGGAGATGATTCGTCTGTCTCGTGACCTCAAATGCTCGACAAGGACGGTGCAGGAATGGTTCCACACTCAGCAACTCCGGTCAAAAGACTATAACGGGGACAGTGTCCGTTCGCCGCCACTCTTGCAAAGTGATTTCCCCCCAAAGTCCATCGCAGTCCAAAGCAACGGCCACCTTTTCCAATCCATACCTCATTACAACGGTGCTATTTCATCCTGTCCGCCACTGGTACCATACGTCCGGGCACCAGAGTGTTCGCTAGACGAAGATCAGCCATTAGACTTGTCCGTCAAAATAAAACACGAAGAAGAATATTCCCTCTGTCAGGACACTCCTGACGAACCCTCTCCGGTCCATGTGGACGGAGAAGCTCTCAATCTCAGTCAAAGATCTTCCCGCACGCCTCCGAAAATTCCAAGTCCTTACCAGAATAATCATCGAAGTATAATTCAGCAGCCCGTGGCGCGCGTCCCAGAGGATTCAACGAACCACATGCACTCGTCGCTACTCTACAAATACATGCAGCTCGGGATGTCTGGCCACCAGCAGTCCTCGCCGAGTCGCGAAAAGTCGTCGTCTCCGCTTGGCAATGGGACGTCCGAGCCGCCACCTCAGAGCGCCCCTTCACCGGACTGTGGTGTCTACATCGACAACAGCAACAGTCCCAGTGGCACAACAGGTTCGTACGGGACTCACACGGACGAGCAAGCAGATGCCAATCCCTACAGTCCAAACAGCAATGCGAAGAAACGCCCGTGGAATCAGGTAATTTTCGTTTCTTCCTCAACCTCAATAACTTACAGGTACTTATGTAATATCTGGGCTAGAAAATCCCTAAAACAAAAATTAGTACCCCATAAAAAGTAAGGCTAAGGAAGTTCTTCAGTTGACAGTGATTGGTAGCCACAATTTCATTAATCGTTTTTTTTTTTTTTTTTTTTTTTTTTTTTTTTTTGAGTTTACTAGTTTTAGTGGCCACTTTTCTTTACTCAAAACGCTGAAATACATTTGTTGTTTAATTTGTTCACTCATTTATTTTTTGAGTTAACAATTAACGAATTATATAATTATTTAATCGCGTTCTATTTGTTTTACTTAGTCGCCCTAAACGCTTCTTTTTTTTTTTTTTTTGTCATCTATAAGAATTATTTTAAGTGAAAATATCTCTTCTCAAAGTTTTCTTAAATTGAATTTTTTTAAATATTTGACTAATAAAGAAACAACTTATGATTACTTTTTAATAACATTGTTTTTATCGAAACACTTTATGAGTAAACGAAATATGAAAAAATAGTTGACAACTATAAAACTTTATGCAAACACTCACACACACAAACGTGACTGTAATGCAAATAAATAAACACACTTGCTATAACAAATGTCACGAAAGACAATAATTCTCACGAAGTGGTACAATTTAGCATGATGAGCTACCAAGTGACACGTGAGCCAAAAATGGTTGGGAAAGCCATAAGAAGTTAGAGGATCATCGTTTGCTCTTCGTAGCGTACTCAAATTTTCGTGCACTTTCATTGGTGCAGGTGGACGGGGACGAGAGCAGCACGCTGGAGGACAGTCCCGGAGCCGAAGAGGACTCTTCGGGATTCTCGTCCGGCAAGGGGCGGAAGTCGTGGAAGCTGCACAAAGTGGAGACGAGCGAGGAGGGGATGTACGCCTGCGACCAGTGTGATAAGATGTTCAGCAAACAGAGCTCCCTCGCCAGGCACAAGTACGAGCATTCAGGTACGCAGCGCTTTGTGCTTTCTGTTTTGCTTTTCAGACCTTTGTGATAATGGGATAAACCCATTTCTATTATTAACAGCAGAGTTATTGATACGAAAAGATGATTAAGTTCTTTTTAAAAAACAAAACTTATCTTTATTTTTCCATAAACATCAACGAAGTTTTGAAGCGATGACCAACGATCAATTTAACTAGTAAAGCATTTAATTATGACCTAACATCCGGGAAAATATCACCGGTAAACTTTAAAGTTGATTTTTAAACATTATAAAAATGAGCATTGCTCCGAAAAAGTAAAAGAGTTTACCCCTTTCCAGCGGGGAAACAAACTCCAAAAATGCGACACACGCAATGTGGCCGATCGAAAAAGCAGTCGAATCTTCAATTTTATACCCTGCTACATTTGCATATTGAAACTAAGTAAAACACGTGACACACAGCAACGCCCTACACACGTGTCATCACTGATTGGTTCTGCTGGCACATGACGAGACAACACCGCTGGTACGTCATGAACTAGCCCCGCCTACTGCACGTGCACGGGAATCCCAGTTCCGAACGATGCACACAAGTCAGTTGATAGTAGAAGATACATAAGCAATGCTTGATACAAGTTTATTTCTTTAAACAAGATAAAATTAAGGTAAGGAGTGAGATTAACTAATGCATTTGTCTAACACTTTGTTTGGAGCAAAGGGCGGTTCTGGAAATGTTTCAGATTTATTTTATTACATATCCTATACTACGCATGTTGGTGGAGGACTCGCTCACGGCTTTCCAGTTATGTGGTGAGCTTTTCGCACTCATGAAGAGACCCTATTGTAGCTTTGAATTTCCTACATGCTGTATTTTCTTGACAATTTGTACTTTATTTAAGTTGGTTTTTCACTTCATTAATATTTTGGCACAAAGCTTATTTGACCCTTTTTCATGTAAGTGATTAGTAGTATTCGCGCGATCCCATCTCATGTGATTCTGTTTCTCTCTCCAGGCCAACGTCCGCACAAGTGCGACATCTGCAGCAAGGCTTTCAAGCACAAGCACCACCTGACAGAGCACAAGCGCTTGCACAGCGGCGAGAAACCATTCCAGTGCAAGAAGTGCCTCAAGCGCTTCAGCCACTCTGGCTCATACAGCCAGCACATGAACCACAGATACAGCTACTGCAAGCCATACCATGAGTGAACCCCTTCCCGTGCGTGCCAAACCTTGGCGCATGCGTCAAGCAACCAATCTGCAACAAGGCATGGAACGGCAGACATGGACGACATGACATGGAAGGCTGCGAGTTCTTTCTCATTCCGTGTTCGAAGCGATGCAGGTGTCTTCTCTCTTCCTTTCCGTATTCTTGTCGTCATTCCTGAATGCTGATCATGTGATGCCTAAAATTATCTCAAATCAAACAAACTCTGCATTATAAATAGAATAACAATTTTCTTCTTTTATCTTAGACCATTATCCCCCCCAGTCATCCTTGTCTGAGTACCACTTTGTTCCTTGCTTTTGGGTGCAGTTTAAAGGTTACATTTCTCTGGTCCTTGCAAATAATTTATCGGTCATGGACAGAAATACTTTGATTCTTGGCAGATCATTGAAAACTTCAAATCGAAAGTAGTATTTTGTTTAAAAAATTTCCCACACAGAAAAATTTAGAGCGACGTCCAAACTAATCCTATTTTAAGCTGAGCATGTCGTCAAGACAACAGAAAACTTCTTCTGCGCATGATCTGAGCAGCCATTTGGGTCATCTGATTGCTGTGGCATTGCTTCTGGTTGAGTGATGAAGCTGCTTAAAAGCTGATGAATATTATTGATGGGCGTATTCACCAACCGATTCTAACCTCGGCCAAACACCATTTGAAGCCTTAGATTTGAAACGTCGTCAAACACCCGAACCACCGACGTTGATTGAGAACCATATTCACCAGTCGAAGTAAACCTCAATTGGATGGTGAATATGACGTAAAGAAGGCTTCGATTTGTGTGTTTGACTGAGGCTCGATGCAACTCATGAATAAAATCGTTAAACAACAGAGATTAATTTTGCAGAGTCATTTAAAATTTTACTGAAACCATATTTTTGGCTTCTATTTCTGTACTCTAGAACATAAATCTCTTTCGAGAACGGAGCTGGTAATTGTTTACAGCTTGCATGAAAGCATAGCATATCTCAAAGTATTAGTTTTCAGAAATGAGCATTTTTCAAAACATTTAACTTATCTTTTTAATAGTTACTTATTTCCTATATAGTTATTTTGTTGCCGTTATTTGCTCTAAAACCATTCTAATGTAAATTATCCTAAAGAAGAAATGTTTCAAGGAAGATTTTACACTACATATTTCTTGTTTACGATGTGAAAGGACTACTTCCAGTACCTTCAAAATCTTTTTAAAGAACTTTGTAAGAATTCCCTGTTTTATGATTACCCTGAGTACATAGCTTCAGGAAGTTTGAATTTATTATTACAACTTAATTAACTTGAGCGTAATTTATGATTTAACCACCTAAAAACTGCCATTTCAAATCCACCTCGTTTAGTCGAAGACTCGTGAACCTAAACGAAGCTTTGAAAAACCTTTAAACTGCACTCGCCGTTCGAACTATCTGTTTTGCTTACAAATCCTTTGTTGACTTTATATCCTACTTCAGCCAGAAATAATAAACGATGTTACCTGTGATGTCTTGGAGATTTGAGACATGTTTACAACTGTTGCGTTGTAGATTTTATATTTTATGAAGGATGCTGTTCTTTTGCCTTGAATTTTAAGATGATGCCAGTGCTTTAATGAGTGGAAAGTTTGCACGTTTGGGCGAATTACTAGAAGCCCTTTTACATTCCTTCTAACACCAAGATTTACACAGGATTTTGTTTCTGAAGGGAAATAAAGCCTTCAATTATGCCATTTTCGTAAAAAAGATGCATAAAATTTACTGGTGTCAACTTTTTAGCTACGCAATTTATCACTGAAAATAACAAGCTGTTGGGGGTCGTCCACAAGTGATGTCACGCTTCTGGGGGGGGGGAAGAGGTGTAACAATAATATGTTAGTGAAAAATAAGGGGAAGGGGATAAAATAAAATTTAACGCTTCACAGGTCGCACTATTCGTTTTATAAACGTTGCAAAGTGGTTGCTAACGTCGTGACAACCATTTTATAACGTTTATGAAACATTTAATTGTTACATGTGCAACCTGGGAGTTATTATAAAGGGGAAGAGGGTGTGGAAGAGGTTGAAGAAAAAAAATGTGACTAATGGACATCGCTGTAGTAAAATAAAAAGGGTTCATACATATAAACTCCACCACAGCTACAGATTTGGCGATTGAAACAGATTTTGCGGTTTTTTTGGCTAGTTTTCTGGCGGTTTTTGAAAACTTCGTGCGTGTTGGAACAACAATCGCCAAATAAACCAAACAATTTTTCTTTTTATAGCCAAATCTGTAGCTACGTTGGAGTTAATAAGCAAGTACCATAAAAAGTTTATCATTCATTTCAGAAACAATTGAAAAATTTCTTGGTGCTCGAAGGACATATATCATTACATTTATTGTTTCTTTATTGTTTGTATTTTTTGTTTTTACTTTGAGAGATTTTAAGTGATGGAATATTTTTATATGTTTATTAACCAAATTAGATATTCTATGTATGAAAATATAGAAAAATATATAACTTTTTAAATGCTTTTATCTTCTCCGGGCTCCCTCGAGGGAAGATGCGAGCGTTTGTATGAATTGCAAATGGATGTGAACCCCACTCGTGGTGGAAGTACTATCCAAAACCATTTTGTAATTGTATTTGCCAAAGTTTTTATATGACATGAACTCGAATCAGTGATTCATTGCTCTCTATGTATATACCTGTGCCAACTTTTATTTTGTATTTCCTTGTTTCTTCAGTCATATTAATGCAGATTCAAATCTAATATGCTGCAAGCAATTTTTTACCAAAGATTTTTCCAAATTGATGTGCTCGTTTACATGAAAAAGAAATTTATTATTGTTTCCTTTTTCCGTACGTGTCTAAAGTTACATTTAATTGTTCTCCTTTGTGATGATGATGACACTTTTCCTTTGTTTGATTCCTCCAAAAGTACAGTGAAACAACGTTTATACGTTTTTTAAGGAACCGCATGAAAGAAACGTATAATAGGTATACGTTAATATGTATTGGACCTATTAAAAAAACGTATAAATGATAAAAACGTATAAAAGAGAAATGTATAAGCGGGGCTTCACTGTAATTGTGATTTTATGAAATAAATTAATATCATTTTTTTCCGTTCAGGTTTCGAAAACATGTTATCTGCACTAGAAATGAAGTTTTTATTTAGACATGTACGAATATGTATAACCTTGCAGAGAAGAAATACGCTGAATAAATCGCACCCATAAAGCGATTAGTTTTAACCACCCCCCAAAATGAATTCATTAATTTGCTTCTACATTGTATAACATGATCACTGTTTGAAATGAACTCTAAGTTAAAGCAAATTAGAAAATCTAACTAGGGATTTTACTGCACATAACACTTAAAAAAATTTCCTGGATTTTTTTTTCTTGGTATGTTAAATGCACAGTTACATACAAGAGTCGAGTATTCGTACATCTCTAAATCTTAAAAGAGAATTATGAAGCTTATATTGCGTTTATTTACTTGCGTTTGCCCCCCAAGAAGTTAGATGGCTCACCAAAACTTTTAAGTAGTCATTTTTTAAATCAACCAAGTTACGCTCAGAATAATTTTAGAGAATACACATTAAAAGCAATATTGAAATGTATTTTTTATAGAACATTCTGTTGGATATTTTTTAAGGAAATTGAATTCTTAATGTACTAAACTGTAATTTATTTAAAACTTGCAACTGTTTTTATCCCCCAAATGGTTTTAACACGTTGTTACATATTTCACTGTTTACTGAGATTAACAATAATAACGTTAACCTTAAAGTCCTTTTTCTCCAGACACTGAAAATGAATTGTTATTAAGTTTTGACAGGGGAAAAAAACCATAACTCCAAATTGTAAGCGTGTAAAATTACCAAAAATAAGAAACAAATATTTTTCTGAACCGCTGCTTTTGTAGAGACATTAAGTAGATTTATGCAGTTTTGTGAGCTGCAACGGCTCGTAATATTTCCGTTATTAATTTTTGCCAGTGTACAGGTTCTATATTTCTCTTTGCAACGAAATGCTCTCCGCTATATTTTCGTCCAGAAAGGTGCTCATCGCTATTTGTGCGTAAATGTGTTGTTTTCTCCTCTGTCTTGTGCAAAACTTTCATTCTGAGAATCTCTTGTTACTTTAAAACTTCTGTGAAGCAGAGATAAGATACAATCTTTTATACCATGACACGATCTTTCAAAACGTTATCGCAATGCAGTTGCGGTAACCTGTCTAGTACACTTCGTTTCGTAAACGTTTTAAAATGGTTGTCAACGTTTTTACAACCGTTTTAAAACGTTCACGAAACGTTTATGAGTAACGTGTTTACCTGGGAAAAGGCCTTCCGTTTATGGAACAAGACTATGTTAAAAAGCACATACGAATCAATCTTTGTTGAAATGCGTAGCGTTCATTCAAGGAAGACTCAAGTAACTTCCAAAAGATACGAGTTACAAAGAACACGGATATATTCCGCCGAATTACACGGTTTCAAACTGCAACAGTTTTAAGTAAATATTTTGCGATATTTATATACTATTTGACGTAAAATTGTTGTGCTTTTCGTTAAAAATGAATTTTATATTTAACAAACGAATAAGGGCCGTTCCCGCGTCTTGAAACATCTTTTGGCATAATGGTGAAGGTTTCATCGCTGTGAAATCCTTAAGTATTTAATAGGTATAAAAGCAATTTTTAAGCGAGATGTTCAAAAACAAAACCTTAACCCAGGTATTCATCGTTAATAATGTATTTCACGCAGTGCTTAGATAGATGATGTATTATTTGGTAATAAAAAACCCAATTGTAGCAAGAACTAACTAAAGTTCCTTTTTCATGTTGAATCTTATCTCTGCTAGTTCAGTGCCAAATACATGTATCAAATCAGTCAGTTTTATGGAATTTATTTGAATAACTTTGTTCATATGTTTCAGCCAAATATTTTCTGAATTACAAGTATTTCCAAGAGCTCAGCGTAGAATGCATTTTAGTTCCTATTACATAGTGAATAACCATTCATTATAATCCTCTATGTTCAACAGTGTGCCATATGTGTGTAACCTGGACTCGATAAAAAGAGATAAATTTCAATGCAATAATTTATCAGCCATGCATCCAAACAATTGCCAAAGTATAGAATATTTTTTTGCGATTTCGTTCCAAATAGTGAGCTTCCATTCAAGGAAAAAAAAATCGAAAAGAAAAAGTCTAGTTTTATACACCTAAATAGGAACAATTGCGTCCTTTTGCGTTGCACTTTGTTGACAAACTTCACTTTGCTGATTGTTGCCGTTCTGGAGGTGGATAACGCCATTCTATCTCTCGCAGATTCACTCGTTACTCGGTCACTCAAAAAACTACCAGTGAGATTATAAATGAGCTGCGATCTCTTGCTTACGCTTTTCGCGTCTTTTGCTGCCAAAGAAAAACACATCGACATGAGCCCACGTGTCTAGTCCTGAATCTGTCATCCCACTTCGGCGTACGTGTCCTTGAAACTCATGCTTCTCTGGTTGAGAAAAATGCTTGGAGGAATAGCAGAAACGGTGAATTTCTATTAAAAAAAAACGCTCGTAGGCAGGGTCTGATTACTAAATAGGCCAACTAGGCCGTGGCCTAGGGTCCCCAAAGGGGTAAAATTACTTTAGTCTGTGAATTTGTTTCAGCTAATGATTGAAAATGAAAAGTTTGAATACAAGGAGCCCCCAAAAAATACTTGGCCTAGGGCCTTCTGATACCTTAATCGGGCCCTGCTCGTAGGTATACCAATGGCTGCGATTCGTGACGTTAAAAAGGGTTGCTGACCTTATGCTCTTTTCATCAATCATCGTGGAAGCTCATCATTCTGCAGTTCGTTCAGTTTATTGCCTTAGGCAGGGATTCAAGTGAAACAGCACTGCGATCGCTTCGAATTGCAATCGCTACTGGAAGTGAATTACATTATCATCAACTTAACTTGGCATGACGTCACTACGGGTGGAGCCAATAAGAGCTAACAAGCACTCAGCCATCTCCTCTTATTCGCCAAGTAGGCTGTGACGTTTTATCTAGCTCGTTTTTCATAGGCAAACGTCACGCTGACGTCACGATGTTTTTATCAAGAAACGTTCTAATGTAATTCATTTCCAGTAGCGATTGTAATGTGCGATCGACTGTTTCACTTGAATCCCTGCCTTAATCTATTGATCGTTGACTGGACCGAAGAAATAGCTCTTACAACTACAATATAGCATAGCTTTGGTAAAAGATGGTTGCCCTTGGACGCGCTCATTTATGTTTGGATTGAAGTTGGAGACATTCTTAAATTAGCCCCACGACGATAATCGTTGTCGCTTACGAAAAGTCGTAGTTTCAAACTAAGTAACTGCTTTCCTCACCCCTATTTTAACAAATGGAACCATTTAAGCTTCAGCCTATCGGATGTCAACTTATGCGCACCAGACTATATCATTTTTATAATTTAAACACATCTAGAAAGGTTTTGGTTTTTAAATTTGATGTAGAAATAAGCTTTTGAAAATAAGTTTCATACCAATCGGGCAAGTCATCCTAACAACCTTAGCTTTTTGCTTTTTCGAATTCATAGCATTAGTTCTGTAATTTTTCATCAGCAAAAAATCTCAATAAAACACGTGCGATATCATCACGATCAGGGCGATTCTAGTGGCAGTCGAACTTCTTCCTCTGCACTTTCCACGAGTCACGTGGTCAACATCGCATCGGATCCGCAATCCGCGTTCGTCACGTCACCGAGTCGAAAACGATATCGAATTCAATCCACAGCGCACGAGAATTTCACGTTGCAAAATCTCATGTAATGCAAGTGTGAGTTTCGAGGACCCTTCTGCTCCCTTGTACATATGTATTGTCCATCTTTCCTTAATCCTCCATCCTACATGTTTTCTATTTTATGACACATACACTCTTCTAAATTGTATTTGGACCTCGTCGCCGTCATTTGTATCTTTCCAACTATTTATACGACATTGTTTTGAAGTCATATGTATCTCCTCGTTGTTTTTCGATTTCAGAATAGCAGTCAGTCAGTTAACACAAACGCGGAGATCGATCTAAAGCGGAGGCTCGGTTTATGGAACAGAAATTTTTGTGCAATCGGATATTTTAGTCATTTTTTTAGTGGTTTCGCTAATCAAAGTGTGTTAGTTTCTCTCGAAAGAGTTTTTGAAATATATAATAAAGCCAACAGGTAGCAGGGTACACCTCCCTATTTTCTTTTGAAAACAAATTCTTCAAAAAAATCGTTTTCTATTTTATCAAACCTATCTGTGTATAAAATTAAATTTTATATGTGTGTTTTAACACCAAATTTTCTTAATGCAATAAGTTATGTAGTAAAATACTTCATTCGGGCAAAGCTTTATTTCGTATACTATACGTGCCCTTAAACTTTAGTTACTTACTAACCTATAAAAATATTAGTTAATGAACCAAGGGTGGGCCAAACTTGATGAAAAAAAACCAAGGGTGGCCAAACTTGATGAAAACAGCAACAAGCGATCGATTTCAAACGTTCAAGAGCAATTCAAAATTAAATTTCCATTTTTAAATAAAAAAAATAGTTAATACCTTATTTAACAATGTAATTGTGCAACAAAGAAAAAATATACATAGTTTTGGAAGAATTTTATTGCTTTTCGTTTACTCTAGTGCTGCATACAAGATGACAAACAAGCATCCACATATTATTATATATTTGCTTGCTATATGTCCTATAAAAAATTAAATAATAGACTATTCGAAAATTGAAGGCGAACCGATAGAGCAAGGAAAAGATCCGTTATTTGAGCCCAAAAGGCAGTTCAAAGAACTAATGCTAATTCACACTCTAAAATTTGCAATATTAGTAAGCAGATATTTCTGGCATGGGAATCAAAACTTTTAAGGCCAGTAAAAGTCAACTTCCATTCGCATTGGCATACCGACTCTGATCCCTTGTTATTCGAAAAATATATCTATATATACTACAGAGAAAGATAAATTATATCGGAGAAGCATGATTTACAGCCTTAAGCTATTACCAAAGATTGTATAATGTATCATATATAAGCAATTTGCATTTTCTAGTCATCTTTTCTTTAGCTATGTTTGTTTTCAATAAATCCAGCCTTTGTTTAGATCGAACATTTCATTAGGGCCTGATAGGCTTTCTGAGCTTTAAAGCATAAGATGTAAAGAATTCCTGTGCGTTCACTCAGAACTTTGGCCCAGAGTAATACTAATTAAAAAGTTTGACATCTAGTAAATAATAAGGAAGCCGAGCTCTAAGATTTATGGAGAACTGTACGGATTGTGCTTGCCTTAAAACTACATACAGAACCATGCAATACACCCACCAACTCGTTTATTCCATCCATAGACTACCATTTCGAGCTTTTTGACGCTCGTCAGCATGGAATAGGAATTAAACGAGCTGAAGGCAGAAATCCTCTCCTCTTATAGAACAAAGAGAGCCAAAAAAAAAAACTGGTAGCTAATGTGAAATTAGAACACCAGCAAGCGACCGCACTTGGTACGGTACAACTAGAAAATTTTAAGGCAAAGCTCGGGTATAGGGCAGTAGCAGCTGACGTTATCCTGGGAGACAAACAAACACCACGTGCTGATGACAATTAAAAATACTCGAAACGTCGTCTGCTTTTCTTTCCGAGGATTTGCTCTGCACTTTTTTCTTGTACATTTGACTGTTATTTTGGCCCGTTCTTTTTTCGTTTTGGCTTGTTTTGTTTGTTCTTCATACTGATGCTTCATTTTCAACGCATCATCATTTAAAAAAAGTATTATTTCTTGAACTTTTCGTGTTTTTAACCACTGAGTAGAATAACAACAAACTGTCTGCTAATATGCTTGTTTTGATAGGATTTGATTGTTCATAAACTGTGCAGTTATCGATCCTTCTTTTTCTTTTTTTTGTATTTGTACGGCAAGTTAAAAACGCATCAGTTTAAAATTTATTTTTACTTAATAAATACGGATCCAATTTGTTAATAATTCTGATTTTACCAATGTATCTTCTTTTTGCTTCGTTATGAAGGCTTTCACAAGACTAAAAACACATTTTACAATTAAAAAAGGCTAGAAAAACAACTGCGCACTCGCAATACCATGCTATACATACGGTAAACATGGAGTTGCTTGTCCACCAGGAACGGTTGCCAGGCTCCGTTGCTATGCAAAAAGCACGTGGCTGCTACTGCCCTATAAAGCAGTGACGAATGCCAAAAAGCACGAAGCTGTAATCCATGGATGGAATAAACGAGTTGGTGGTGTATTGCATGTTTCTGCCTTATCCCTGACTTTGGGGCGGTTACTTACTGCTTTACATACAGAATGTTAAACAGCAATCAACGATTCTGATTTAAGGTCAGAAAAAAATAATATAATACCACAAAGGTTAAATGGCGTACCGGTGGTAATATTTGAACAACGATATAAGTTTTTAAAAAAGTAACGGCGAAAAATAGTAAAGAGTTCGGGAATCCGTGTGATAGAAAGGTAGAAACTGCTCGACCGGTAGACAAATCACGCGCAATCGTCCCTTTCATTGGGCATGGATTTGTCTACTGTTTGAGTCATTTCTTCATCACTAACACACAGCTCCCGGTTTGGATTTCTCAATTTTAACCAAACCCCTAAACAAACTATCATACTCTTGCACTCGTTATATAATAACACTATAACCTAATTTTTAGCTGGATATTCTCTTGGGGAGTTTAAACCCGGAATTCCAGAACATTAGTTGTATAGATTAAGGAATCTACCGATCCACAGCAGATATCAGGCTTCCATTACCGAAAAGGTCATAAAAGTCGGAGCGATCCTCCTACCGATCGAATTTCTTCCCCTGCCGTTTTCGACCTGTCACGTGAGCGGAGTCGTATCCGATTTACGAATCAGATACCGAATACGTATCACGATCTAGTCGAAAATAATGGTGAAGAAGTGAAGTTAGGAGTGCATTCAACTCAAACGGAATGCGATCGAATTGAATACGATCAATTGTACCTACCAATAGCGCAGCCAGATTTGCTCGGCTCATTAGGAAATTTACGGCTCTGCTACTGGTACATAAAATTCGATCAAATCGTACAATCTCAAATCTCAACTAGCTCTGCTTCCTGCTCTTACTCAAAACAAAAAAGGGGCAGTTCATTTAGAAATCGGCCCACAAATCTAGCACCATTGCCTTAAGCGAACATTCTAAGCAAGCGACAGTTTTTAATAAGGAACATCTTTATCAAAGTTTATTCCAACTCTTCCTTCCCCTTGTATGTGTGTTTTCGTGTGTTTCGAACCTTCTTCCTCTCTTCACTTCCCCAGAGTGTGCTTGTGGCCCGGATGCCTTCAGATTGAAAACACGACATGGCATGTTTGGTTTTTCATTTGAACTGCATTCGTCTTTCAAATAAATACACCGTGCAGAAAAGCTAAAAATCGTAACATTATTAAACGAAATATAACCCATTTTATGGTACAAAGTACGGTAGCTTTTTTATACAAATATACATGTAAATGTGTTTATAAAGTACAAAAAGTAGTATCATATTGTTATTATTTTCCAATCTAAAAGCAGATACAAATTTTTATCCTATCCAAGTCAGACAACAGAGCTGCTCTCTTTAAAAAAGGATTTTAACCTTTTTTTTTTCCTTCCCAATTTGCTTATTGAAGCTACAGATTGTACAAAAATTTCCATTCCCTCTTGTAATTTTTCATAGAATTTTCCATACGCCAAACAAGATGTGACATTGAATGAGTCTGTGGTTCGTATACTCGTGTTGCTAAATGAAATGGTTTTACTGATTTCTGAACAAATCAGTTTTGTTTGCAATTTCCAATCGGCAGTTCACAGACTAAATTGCACAAAAAAGGAGCCTGTTTGTATAGTCACAGAAGACTGTTGAAAACAAACATCTGTAAAAAAAATTCTATTGTTTTCATAAACACGGTGTGAAGAAGTTTTTAGATGAAATATTAAATATAGAGTAACATGACTTGTAAATGAACACATATATGATTAATTTCATTTTCAAAAATTCCGAATGCAGCACGCAATCAATGAATGCGACTAACCAGTGGACAAACGCAACATTTTTTTAATTGTTTCCTGTTTGGAATTTCATAGAATTCGCTGTTGCCCATTCAGCTAAAATTATTTTGAAACTTCTTTTTTTAAATTAAAATATGAGCTTCTCACATACTGGTTAAATTACCTTATACGTTTCTTTCATTTGTTTGGCCAATGAAGTACTTTGAGTAGAAAATAAATGCTGATTTTTATTTCTCTAAAATTGCTGGAAATCTTAAGATTATACTATAGAAGAAACCGTCCAAATAGATTGAGAAAAAAAAGGAAAAGGGGGAGGGCGCGCTGCTTAAACCATTTCACACGAGATCCGAACCACAGAACCTTATTTTTTTCTTTTATGGTCCCATTCGAATGAGCTGACCGGTTACTTGGTATCAACCAGAAACGTTTAATCGGATAGTGTCACCGTTTAGCCGATCGTGTATGACGTCATCAAAAACCAAGGTGAACCGGTGAGCCTCTTCGAACGCGACTCATATCTTCTAATTAGACTCTCACACGCAAACCCTCCTTTGAAGAAAAGGTAAACGACGTCGAGCTTCCCAAAAGTGGTTTAAAGAAATCGGAAACGAAAAAAAATTGTGTCTCGTCCACTATGCCCTCCATGGAACGGGCGTTCATATATTATGTATACTCTTTGCCTGGGCATTACTGTACATATATACATATATTATATGATGCCTCTCTATACTTCTTGTGCTTTTCTTCCATGTTTCTTCGACTGTATAAGAATCTCCTCTTCCGATTCCATTTGTCTCAACATATTATGTAAGATTGAATCATTGAAAAGCTTTTGAAATAAATTTATCGCGCATATTTATCTGGATTGTCTGTTTTCATTTCTACACACTACATCACTCACTGTTTTCTCCGCTAATTTTAAAATTTTCTTACTGAAGTCCGTTCGCGGAAAAGATAAAACTGAAAGTAAACAAACAAGTTGCCAGAAACTTTGCTGGTGTGCTACTCTTGGAGATTTCTTCTGAAATGAAAAAAAAAAGTTAACCAATAGGATTCACCGTCTGATTGGCACCAATTTTTTTTCTTTTTCGAGCCAAACTCGTGGTTCACCAAGCCAAATGGCGCAATTTCTTTGTTTACATCGTCTATCTTTTCCGTGTATATGGTGTAAAGTTGTGCATAAACGTTTAGTAATGAACAACTCAAGCATTACGTACATTACTTGTCTAATTAGACATATAACATTGCAGCAAATGACCGCACTAAAAGCAATCGTTTCGTATTAACAGTTTTAAAATATAGTATTGTGCAACCAACTACTTTTCCAAATAAAATCTTAAGTTGTTATACAAAGGAAAAGAGACTGCAGCAATTTGCTTGTTGAACTTGAGGCGGCTCGTGATAACAGAGTTTCCTCCATAAATTCAAATCTCAATTTGGAAATAAAAATAAAGGAGTTGTGAAGGATTCGTGGGGGAGAAAAAGGAGATTTTGCAGGACTACCTTTTTTACCTCAAAATTGAAATCCAATAATCTTTGTTTTTTAACACAGGTTTTTTTTTTTACATTTACTTAAGTAATGTTGAGGGTCATAAAAGGGTCATTTACACTATGTCTGAACGACACGTCCGTCACGATTTTTCTCCCCAGAAACCAGTTTTCGATCAACGTCGCCATGACAGCAGGCCGTCACAATAGGAACCCGTCGCCGTACGGCGAAAGTCGATATTTGTCGTGACGGTCGTTCGTCTAGCAAACAAGCAACCAATCAGAGTCGAATACAAGCGCCATCTTGATTCTTTCATTGGTTTCTACAAGATAAGCGAGCAATTTCTCTTATTGGACGAATACAGTCACGTGCTTGTTGTTTGTCTGCACAGAATGAATGCCTCTCCCTATTTGGAGAGCGTACGTCCGTCCGCTGGGGAAGAAAAATCGTGACGGACGTGTCGTTCGGATATAGTGTAAAGGGTCATTTACACTATGTCCGAACGACACGTCCGTCACGATTTTTCTTCCCCAGCGGATGGACGTACGTCCTCCAAATAGCGAAAGGCATTCATTCTGTTTCAGACGAACGACAAGCACGTGACTGTATTCGTCCAATAAGAGAAATGGCGCGCTCATCTTGTAGAAACCAATGAAACGCTAGTTCAACTGGCCTTGAATCGCCAGATGGCGCTTGTACTCGGCTCTGATTGGTTGCTGGATGGACGACCGTCACGACAAATATCTACTTCCGCCGTACGGCGACGGGTTCCGATTGTGACGGCCTGCTGTCATGGCAACGTTGATCGAAAACTGACCCTAAAAATTACACTATGTGCGAACGACACGTCCGTCACGATTTTTCTTCCCCAGCGGATGGACGTACATCTCCAAATAAGGAGAGGCATTCATACTGTTTCAGACGAACGACAAGCACGTGACTGTATTCGTCCAAAAAGAGAAATGGCGCGCTCATCTTGTAGAAACCAATGAAACGCTAGTTCAGCTGGCCTTGAGTCGCCAGATGGCGCCAATACTCGGCTCTGATTGGTTGCTTGTTTGCTGGACGGACGATCGTCACGACAAATATCTACTTCCGCGGCGACGGGTTCCGATTGTGACGGCCTGCTGTCATGGCAACGTTGATCGAAAATTGGTTTCTAGGGCCCTACTCTGAAACTTCCTGGAACTTCCAGTGACGTCTATTACTCCCTCACGACAAGCAAGAATAGCCGAAAAAGTAGTCGCTTGTCAAATTTTGTACTACTCTGAAAGCCCTAATGTGCCCAAGCGAGAATTTTCTCTCCTTCTACCGCGTATCGAAAAGGAAAAACGATTGACCAATCAAATGACAGTATTTTTAGTATATCTCACTCGCGTTACATTTCGCTTTAACTTTCTGATTTAACTTAGCCTCCGAAATAGATGGCAAAAAGATTCGAGAGCCAAATACTAAAAGCATTTGGGCAGATTAAGGTGTTGTGTTTCAGGAATTTAAAAATATTAGAATTTTAAATCGCAATTAGTACATCTTTTCAACACATACGCATACGAGCATACAAGCGTAAGCGAAGTAAAGTGTCGAAGTACATTATACGAATTCATTTCAATGTATCAAATGCTTCGACTAAACATGAAAAAATTTATAAATACTTTAAAAAAATAATACTAATATTTAAAGATATTTGTTAAATTAAATCATTTAACTTCATGACTTTGTTTTCAGCGATATTTTGACTTTATCGCAATAATAGTTTTAAATTCAGGCATTAAGTAAAAGTCTCCTTTTTGCGTTTCTCATTTTAGTTTTCGCAATAATAGTTGTACTTTCAGTCTTTAAATGCTAAGTAAAGAAAAATCACATATCTGGGCATGGCAAAAAAAGGCCTTAAATCCATCTAAAGTTTTTAAAATGGAGAAATTTCATATCGTGCTATGACAAGATAAAAAATAAATTTAAAAATACTCTTTCGAAAACTTGAAATCCAAAATATTTTATTACTTCATTATATTGTTTTTATTTGGGGGGGGGGGGGCAGCAGATAAAGCTCATGCTCAACGTCCTACAAAGTCTTGCCCTGTGTCTAGGTATCACTTTTTCAAAACGTGTATTTAAAACATTTATTTATTGAGAGGGGTAAAAATTACTGCATGTGCTGTGCTTTTTGCAATGATTTTGATAGACTCAGTTTTGCTTTTAGCGATTTTTTGACCTTTTCGAAATAAGAGATATATATTCACTCTCTAAATATTAAGTACAAGTCCCGATTTTTGGGGGAATGCATAAGAGAAAAATGGAGATCCTAAATCACATGTCTGCGGATCTTTTTTTCAAAATGCATTTAAAACACTTTATGTTTGAGAATTGAAAGAAACAAATTCATGTTTTATGCTTTTGCTATCATTTTAAGACTTGAAAAACGATTATTCAATTATTCTGTGAGGAAAAATTAAACTTAAATACGATACGATAAAAACGAAATGCTCCCCCCCCCCTCCCTGGTAGAAAAAAGAATTTAAGAAAAGAGCTCATTTTATTAAAGGAAATGTATCCCTCCCCCTCGGATTAGATCGACACCCTGATTAAGTAAATATATAAATTCAAGTTTTGGGCATACCTTAAAGTAATTTCAATTTGCAAAATTTTTTCCAATTTCTCAGTAAAATAAGATAATTATAGATAATCGGCAAAGTTGCAGAGTTACAATTACTGCCGATAAATGGATGCCTCTCCCAAATTCAAACTCAAAATAAAGAAAAAATCTTGACTCTCAATGTAAAAACATACTAAACCACATTTTCAGAACTTATAAACATTATGGCACACTCCGCGTTGAGAAAAAATGGAATAAACAAACAGCTTCTCACTGCCGAGGAAGACATCTCACGTCTTCTTACCCTGTCGTAAACTTCTCGGCGCGATTCTAGATACCTTAAATTAGAAGTGGCTTTGAGATTAGCGATTATTCGTGTCTCACGAGATGTGACGTCACGGGGCACAAAAAACCCGTATTCTCGGTATCGACTATATTGACGATACAATGAGAGTAGGGCCCCTGGGGCCCTACTCTGAAACTTCCTGGAACTTCCAGTGACGTCTATTACTCCCTCACGACAAGCAAGAATAGCCGAAAAAGTAGTCGCTTGTCAAATTTTGTACTACTCTGAAAGCCCTAATGTGCCCAAGCGAGAATTTTCTCTCCTTCTACCGCGTATCGAGAAGGAAAAACGATTGACCAATCAAATGATAGTATATCTCACTCGCGTTACATCAACATTCGCGCGTGCATTTTGCTTTAACTTTCTGGTTTAGCTTAGCCTCCGAAATAGATGGCAAAAAGATTCGAGAGCCAAATATTAAAAGCATTCGGGCAGATTAAGATGTTGTGTTTCAGGAATTTAAAAATATTAGAATTTTAAATCGCAATTAGTACATCTTTTCAACACATACGAGCATACAAGCGTAAGCGAAGTAAAGTGTCGAAATACATTATACGAATTCATCTCAATGTATCAAATGCTTCGACTAAACATGAAAAAATTTATAAATACTTTTAAAAAATAATACTAATATTTAAAAATATTTGTTAAATTAAATCATTTAACTTCATGACTTTGTTTTTAGCGATATTTTGACTTTATCGCAATAATAGTTTAAAATTCAGGCTTTAAGTAAAAGTCCCCTTTTTGCGTTACTCATTTTTGTTTTCGCAATAATAGTTGTATTTTCAGTCTTTAAATGCTAAGTAAAGAAAAATCACATGTCTGGGCAGGGCAAAATTAAGGCATAGGTATATGGGCACAGCCCATGGCACCAACGTTTGGGGGGGGGGGTTAAATCCATCTAAAGTTTTTAAAATGGAGACATTTCATATAGCACTATGACAAGATAAAAAATAAATTTAAAAATACTCTTTTGAAAACTTGAAATCCAAAATATTTTACTACTTCATTATATTGTTTTTATTTGGGGGGGGGGGGCAGCACATAAAGCTCGTGCTCAATGTCCTACAAAGTCGTGCCCTGTGTCTAGGTATCACTTTTTCAAAACGTGTATTTAAAACATTTGTTGTTTGAGAGGGGTAAAAATTACTGCATGTGCTGCGCTTTTTGCAATGATTTTGATAGACTCAATTTGGCTTTTCGCGATATTTTGGCCTTTTCGCAATAAGAGATATATATTCACTCTCTAAATATTAAGTACAAGTCCCTATTTTTGGGGCAATGCATAAGAGAAAAATGGAGATCCTAAATCACATGTCTGCGGATCTTTTTTCCAAAATGCATTTAAAACACTTTATGTTTGAGAATTGAAAGAAACAAATTCATGTTTTATGCTTTTGCTATCATTTTAAGATTTGAAAAACGATGATTCAATTATTCTGTGAGGAAAAATTAAACTTAAATACGATACGATAAAAACGAAATGCTCCCCCCTCCCTTGATAGAAAATAGAATTTGAGTAAAGAGCTTATTTTATTAAAGGAAATGTACCCCCCCCCCCGGGTTATATCGACACAGTGGTTCAGTAGATATATAAATTCAAGTTTTGGGCATACCATAAAGTAATTTCAATTTGCAAAATTTTGGCCAATTAATCAGTAAAATAAGATGATTATAGATAATCGGCAAAGTTGCAGAGTTCCAATTACTGCCGATAAATGGATGCCTCTCCCAAATTCAAACTCAAAATAAAGAAAAAATCTTAACTCTCAATGTAAAAACATACTAAACCACATTTTCAGAACTTATAAACATTATGGCACACTCCGCGTTGAGAAAAAATGGAATAAACAAACAGCTTCTCACTGCCGAGGAAGGCATCTCACGTCTTCTTACCCTGTCGTAAACTTCTCGGCGCGATTCTAGATACCTTAAATTAGAAGTGGCTTTGAGATTAGCGATTATTCGTGTCTCATGAGATGTGACGTCACGGGGCACAAAAAACCAGTATTCTGGGTATCGACTATATTGACGATACAATGAGAGTAGGGCCCCTGGGGCCCTACTCTGAAACTTCCTGGAACTTCCAGTGACGTCTATTACTCCCTCACGACAAGCAAGAATAGCCGAAAAAGTAGTCGCTTGTCAAATTTTGTACTACTCTGAAAGCCCTAATGTGCCCAAGTGAGAATTTTCTCTCCTTGAGAAGGAAAAACGATTGACTAATCAAATAACAGTATATCTCACTCGCGTTTTTACATCAACATTCGCGCGTGCATTTTGCTTTAGCTTTCTGGTTCAGCTTAGCCTCCGAAATAGATGGCAAAAAGATTCAAGAACCAAATATTAAAAGCATTCGGGCAGATTAAGATGTTGTGTTTCAGGAATTTAAAAATATTAGAATTTTAAATCGCAACATCTTTTCAACACATACGAGCATACAAGCGAAAGCGAGGTAAAGTGTCGAAATACATTATACGAATTCATCTCAATGTATCAAATGCTTCGACTAAACATGAAAAAATTTATAAATACTTTAAAAAAATAATACTAATATTTAAAAATATTTGTTAAAATAAATCATTTAACTTCATGACTTTGTTTTTAACGATATTTTGACTTTATCGCAATAATAGTTTAAAATTCAGGCTTTAAGTAAAAGTCCCCTTTTTGCGTTACTCATTTTTGTTTTCGCAATGATAGTTGTATTTTCAGCCTTTAAATGCTACGTAAAGAAAAATCACATGTCTGGGCAGGGCAAAATTAAGGCATAGGGCACCAACGTTTGGGGAGAGAGGGCTCAAGTTCATCTAAAGTTTCTAAACTGGAGAAATTTCATATCGCACTATGACAAGATAAAAATAAATTTAAAAATACTCTTTCGAAAACTTGAAATCCGAAATATTTTACTACTTCATTATATTGTTTTTATTTGAGGGGGGGGGCAGCACTTAAAGCTCGTGCTCCAAGTCCTACAAAGTCGTGCCCTGTGTCTAGGTATCACTTTTTCAAAACATGTATTTAAAACATTTGTTGTTTGGGAGAGGTAAAAATTACTGCATGTGCTGCGCTTTTTGCAATGATTTTGATAGACTCAATTTTGCTTTTTGCGATGTTGTGGCCTTTTCGCAATATGAGATATATATTCACTCTTTAAATATTAAGTACAAATCCCTATTTTTGGGGCAATGCATAAGAGAAAAATGCAGATCCTAAATCACATGTCTGCGGATCTTTTTTTTTAAATGCATTTAAATACTTTATGTTTGAGAATTGAAAGAAACAAATTCATGTTTTATGCTTTTGCTATCATTTTAAGACTTGAAAAACGATGATTCAATTATTCTGTGAGGAAAAATTAAACTTAAATACGATACGATAAAAACGAAATGCTCCCCCCCCCTCCCCTGATAGAAAACAGAATTTGAGTAAAGAGCTCATTTTATTAAAGGAAATGTAACCCCCCCCCCCCGGGTTATATCGACACCCTGGTTGAGTATATACATAAATTCAAGTTTTGGGCATACCTTAAAGTGATTTCAATTTGCAAAATTTTGACCAATTAATCAGTAAAATAAGATGATTATAGATAATCGACAAAGTTGCAGAGTTCCAATTACTGCCGATAAATGGATGCCTCTCCCAAATTCAAACTCAAAATAAAGAAAAAATCTTAACTCTCAATGTAAAAACATACTGAACCACATTTTCAGAACTTATAAACATTATGGCACACTCCGCGTTGAGAAAAAATGGAATAAACAAACAGCTTCTCACTGCCGAGGAAGACATCTCACGTCTTCTTACCCTGTCGTAAACTTCTCGGCGCGATTCTAGATACCTTAAATTAGAAGTGGCTTTGAGATTAGCGATTATTCGTGTCTCACGAGATGTGACGTCACGGGGCACAAAAAACCCGTGTTCTCGGTATCGACTATATTGACGATACAATGAGAGTAGGGCCCCTGGGGAGAAAATTTTTCTCTCCAAATAGAGCGTCTGCATTACAGTAAGAAGTGTGCTTAGTCATTATTTCCTTTGTTCTAAAAATGTTTAAATATATATGCTGTACTTAGTGGCAAAAATTTGTTTGTTCCATTTATGGCACAAAACACATTGTAGATTATTACACTTATCAGTATAAGCATATACTATGTGCTTTGCGCAATATGTGGCAGAGCATTTTTTAAGGATTTTTCACTGGGCGACACGAGGTGATTGTCTGTCATTAAATGTGTCTGGGGGGGGGGGGGGGGGAGAAAAAATCCAAAATAGATACAAAATTTTACCAAAAAGACATTTAATTTTAATATTTTAAATAATATTTCAAAAAAAAAATGGAAAATTTTACCCAATATTTTTAAAAATATATTTAATGGTAGGGATGCACCGATAATCGGCCACTTTGCCGATTATTAATAATCGGCAAAATAGGGCCGATTAATCGGCTGAAAAATATTTTTCAGATATTATTCTTTAAAGTATATTTTCAATAGGAAACTATGATGAATAATTTTATTAACAGTAACAGTTGATATAAAGATTTTTTTTAATGAATTCTCCTACTTTGAATAAATATACATAGACAATGATGCTACATTTTTCATGTGACGATAGTTTTCTCCTTAGCACAGTGTTTTCAGATAACCTCTAATTTTCAAAGAATAAAAGTATTGAATTAAATTACTACTGATTACTAAAATATATGAATTAAAAGTACTCCCAAACTGGAGTGTTCACCACACACTCCCCCACCCCTCCTTTTTTTTTTTATAAATTTTTATTTCCAATTAACATAACTAACACTGTGTTAATAATATTACTGACACTAATATGAAAATTGGTTCTAAGAAATTTGATAAAATATTGAAATTATTTTGTGAAAACTAGGAAAATGAAAAAAATCTTCTCCCAGAAATAAATTACTTACTATTACTAAACTTGGAATTGTATAAGAGATAAAAAACAGTGATGGTAAAATTGGTAGCAGAAAAACAATTATCCTTATCATTAATCGGCTTAGCCGATTAATCGACCGATTATCAACAGCCGATTAATCGGTAATCGGTAATCGGCCAATTTGCTTATCGGTGCATCCCTATTTAATGGTATTTATAATGGGAAGGTGTCACCTCACCTCTTTCTGTTTACCAACATCAATGGGCAGACAAAAGGAACAGGTTTTGTTGAAGGCTGTAGGAGAAGCGGTGGAGGCTTTTAGGAAGGGGAAAAAAAGAGAAAGAAAGAATTCCGTTTACGAAAACTAGGAGTGACCAAATGTTGGATTTTACAATGTCGCCCAGTGACTCTGTTTTGCATTTTCTAGGCGACAAATTTTCCTCACTAGGCGACATTAGTGTCGCCTAGTCCCTATGTTAAAAAATGCTCTGATATGTGGAACAAACAGTCAAAACATCAATTTTGGTGCAAATTTTTAAGATTAATTTTTTTCTTCATTTTTCTTGAAATCAAGGCTATTTAAAGGTCATATATGATTTTTTTTCATGAAAATATAAAAAATCGTGCAGTGAAGGGTTAAAAGTACAATTTTACAAATTCAACTTTTCAAAATACTGCTTTTCAGTACAAAGCCATAATTAAACATTATGTGCTTGATTGTTTTAATTGTTTTCCAAAAAATGAAGCAATGGATAGCCTAATGTTTGTTAAAATCAAGCTTGCAAAAATTAATAGGTATATAAATAGAAAAAATAAATTATTTGTTATTAAAAAATATAAGCTAAAAAAGCGAATGGAAAGTATCTATTGTCAAAATAACGGTTAATTTTCAAAAATATTAAAATGTTTGCAAGATGCATTTGGATTGAAATTTTCAACATAGGAAGCTTCGTCCGCGACGTAAATGCTGATGTTGAAATGCTTCTAAAAATAAATTACTTTTTTCTCAAAATAAAACATAAAATAAGTTAAGCTGAGGTTAGCACATGTCAAAATAATTTTGGGTTGTGAAAAATATCAAAATTTTTTCAAGATGCAAAAGGATTGAAATTTCAGATAAGGAGAATATTTTTCGCGACGCACGTGTTTAGAATATCGCCATAGCAACCGTCATAACGTACGGTGAACAAAAGCAGAAGTTATGCCACTTTTCCGCGATATTCGCTAGAGAAACGACCGTTTTGGAGCAGTCAGGTGCAATTGCGATCAAAAAGTGCGTTTGGGAGCAGAATGGCGCAAGATTTGTTATTTGGCGCAAGCACTTGCACCACTGGAAAAATCGTGACGGACGTGTCGTTTGGACATAGTGTAAATGACCCTTTAAGCATTTATAATAATGCTTTGACAAATTGACTTTTACTGCTGGGTGGGAGTAAAGTGCGGGGGGGGGGGCTATACACACAAATACATGTGTGTTTGTGTATATTGTGTACATACTGTACTGTGGTAGGAGAAAAAAAATATTTAGAGGAGAGTAACTTTTACATGTTAGATGTCATGAATGACATCTTTTTGTAAGGCCAAAAAGGCTCAGTTTAGATCACTTATGCCACCTTAAGCTCAAATAGCAACCCCCCCCCCAGAAAAGGCTATTTGAAATACCTCACAGTGAATCGGCATCATTTTTACAAAAATGAAACCAATGTTTATTTTAACGGCGTTTTCTCCGTATCCCTGTCCCTTTACAAAAGAATTTACAACTCACATTTGGTAGTTATAAAAATGGGATAGCTTTTCAAAATCAGAGCTTCCAAAACCGAAATTTTATGTGATCCTCGATGATGCAAGGGGAAGTTCAGGTGTTCACTCTTAGAAATTTTATGAATTTGAAACTGTCAAAACACAATTGTAAATCACCCTCGATGGCCTTATGGAAAAAGGAATGGATCCAAAACATTCCCCCGGGAATTTTTCATCGAATGTAGTAAAAACAATTAAAATACTTACATAATTAATGACGAAAACTAATCAACTATATATATATATATATATATTGATAGTTGATTTTTTTTCGCCTGTTCTTCGTTGATTGTCAAAGTCCTTAGCCATACTTTCGGCAAGTTCCAACATTTTTTGAGCCGTTTTCTTATTTTCACAAAACTTCAATATATTTTCTTCGAACTTGCATTGGAATTTTCAAACGTGTTTTCCAAAAAGTAGTTTTTAAGATTTTTTTGGAAGAAAAGTACTCATTAAATCAGAGTTCATGTTTGAATTGACTGGATCTTAACAGGGTTTGACAGTTAGTTGTTATTAAATAAACTGTCAATTTTAATTCTCTTGCTAAACATTTTACCTACAGGATCTACAAGTTATACGTTTTCAGACCACTCTTGAAGAAATGGTTACAATGTATATTTCATCAACTTACAAACATTATAATACAGCATAATTGCTATGATATAACAGCAGACAATAAAAGGACATAAATGTGAGTTTTGTTTTAATAAGAATATTTATTTTGTTTATACATAGGTACATAAACAAGTTATACATCTTAAAATAAGCGATGTACAGATGAATTTATATTTTGAAACAACTTAGCACCATACAGTTTATACATAAAAGCGATAAATATAACAATAATAATAATTTTATCTTACATCAATCAGAATAAAAGTAAATGAGTAAAGAATGTTGAAATAAAAATGAATATCAACCAAATAAGACAGCCGAAAAAAAATGACTATACTTCTATACATATAGGATATGGATCTTGTTTGAACGAAAACCTTTCAATATGACTAGTTCACACACAAAAATATCTTCTGTTTATATGATACATTTGATTGTTTAAAACAACTTCTACTAGTGCAATAGGAACACACTTTAATGGTATGATCACATACACTAACAAAAAAATAAGCAACACACTACTAAAATTCTCCACTACATTAAAAAAATACACATTTGTATGAAAGGAACATGCATATTTGAAACACTTCTAACTATTCGAATGATGATATAATCTCAAAAATTCCTTTCAAACAGTTTCCATTTCAACTTGATTAGATGATATAAACTTTATATGGTCCAAAAAATACACTCCCTGATAAAACTCTTCAATATGTCAACATTATGAGAAAAAAAAAAACATTTATATAACAATATGCTTCCTTTAAAATACAAATATATATATATATATATGTATATCAATACACGGACTTTCCTGTGTTCAATGCTAAATATTTTGAAATGTAGACACGGTATATACAAGTTCTCTGAGGTGACTTGCGATAAATTTGCAAAATTAAAAAATATTTGCAAAAATAAAAAAGACCTGGAAAATGAGATCAGATATATAAAAAAGTAATTATAAAATAAAATAGATAAAAACACAAAACACATGCAATTGAAGACTTAAATCACACTTTCTTTCCTCAAAAAAAAAAAAAAAAAAAAAAAAAAAATAGTAATAATAATAATAAAAAGGGAAATCATGTACCATTATGTTATTCTTTGTATTAATTTAATTTCAAAAGCATAGTAAAATTAATAGACTATTAAAACCATGCTGATAGTTCAGAATTATATCATCCAAAATGGTAAGAGTATCAAGACATTTTTCTTTGCGTAAAAGTATTTTTAATTTATAAAATGGAGCTAAATGCACAGCTACCATAAAAATAAATTAAAAGCGTGAATTTGAAAGAAAAACAACTTTTAATCTTTAAAATAAATGCCAAATATACAAAATAAAAAAAGAACCGCAGAAGCAAATGAAGGTTGCACTGGAAAAATGGCTGAAGTTCACTTTATGATGAAATCTTTGTAACATTTTATTCTTTGATTTGCTAATATACACGTGAATTTTCACAAATTGAATATTCATAATTAAGCACTAATTTATCAACATTTATTTTAAAAATACATATCCCTTCAAAATTAGAACTTTGCTACATAGTAAACTGCATTATTAGTCACTTCCCTTAAGGACCCCTTTTAAATGCTGTACACAAGTAAGAGTTCCATTCTTTAACATTTAGTATGCTTCAGTAATGATAAATTACCAGTACATTATAAAATTCTAGAATAAAGTCAAAATACGAAACATACAATACCAAAAACCCGCCCATCATTTAGGGGTTCAGGAGGGGAAGCCCCCCCCCCAGCTTTGAATAACAAATGTATTTACATATAAGGGGGGGGGGGTTGGAATAATTTGCATTAAGTATACAAATAACACTTTAACACCCCTGGAAAAATTGGAATTGATGGACACGACAGAAAACAATGTTAAAATATTCAACTTAAAAAAAACACATACACAAATATTTACAGGATCAAGTCATCTCCAAAATCAGGCATGATTTGATTCAAAACTAACTTTCATTAAAGATTAATACTTCCACCTGTTTAAATTTGGTTGAAGTATAAAATATACTTTCTAAAACTTTAGAAAACTGTTTTGATAGGCAAAATACATCTACGGAGAAGAATACAGGAAGTATCACATGAGATAAAATATGAAGGATCATGTTTTCTGTATTTAAAAATATATTATTCATTTACACATTTATTAGGGGGCTGGTTAGAAAGTGCAGAACCACTAATATTTTAGAAATAAAATGCAGAGGGGGAAAAAAGAAAGATGTATTCTTTCTTGCCACTAATTATAGTATGTTGGAACACGTTTCGAAATTATTTAGTATTTGCTCTATGTTTTATTTACATGGCACTCATTAAAATTTATCGTTAACATGTTCATTCTAATTTGCATATAATTTAGAATAAATTATCAGTTACAAACTACTTCTCCATCTAATTTTAAAAGTAACGGATTTTAAATATATTATAATATCATAAATAAATGATATGTTGAATCACTGTGCAATGATAGCATAATTATATAGCTCAATCCATTTGGTCGGATTCGGCATTTTTGAGCATTTATTTGCGTTTTATTCCAGGGCAATTTGTTCCAACTACTTTGTCTTTTAGTTCCTATACATTTGAATTTAAGGAAGTACTATACATCACCTCATAAAATATCGACAATAAAATAAAATAAAAATTTGTATGTAAAGAAACACATATAAATCATTTTTTAATTTTTTAACCCTGATTATCAGAAGTAATTGAGACCGAACTTACTTCAGTAATCAAAATTCAATCACATTCACAATAAAAAATATCACATACAGGACTGTTAAAAATGGAATGAATATTCCTCAGTTGCTGGAAACACAAGAAAATTAATGACATTTAGTTAACGCATCCTTAATATGACTTCCTTTTAAATTATTCACTACCCAAATGAAACAACACATAACTGACACCAAAAAGTCCAGGAGATCAGTAACAAAAAGCTTGAAATATTAGAATAAAATTTCTTTTATAACTATAAGCAACCACAATACTGCCGTGCTAAGAACAAAAGTGGTATCTGCAGTCGAGCTCAAACTGAGGTATAGCTCTTTAAAGTTTTGCGCCACCATGCATTTGATTCAGATGAAACTTTTTCAGATTTTTAAAAAAAATGTTTCGGGTTCTTAAAGGACCATATAATTTTGTATTTAGATAAAGTACGTCACAAAGAGCCACCTGGTGGCGATAACTCAAATTTTGTCAAAAAGTGCAGATACAACTTTTGTGCTTAGCACGGCAGAATAGCTTAGAACCAATTACGAAGATAAAAAAGGTATATATGCAGGTGAAAAATATTTACTTAAATAAATAAATAAGTAAAAAGAAAAGGGACAATATACATTTAATTAAAAAAAACTTTGAATAAAATAAAACAATAAAGAAATCTTTTACAGAATTAAAGGTGATAAAAATATTTTGGCACAGGGCTAAACCCCGAAATATATGTTCACTTTATGACAAATTTGAACATAACTCAAAAGGATATAAAATTCTCGCAATATTTTAACAATAATAGAGATAACAAAAACAACAAAACTTCTTTGATAGTAATTGTTTCAAACAAAAAAAAAAAAAAAAAATATATATATATATATATATATATATATATATAAAAGGATGATTGCACTCAACAAGTTGAACTTGTGTTAAACAAGTCTACTTCTTTTTCTCTACAAATCACACTAAAATCATTTCGGGTCATTTTGAGCCACGTGGGTTAACTTTACACCCCTTCATATTTTTCAGTATATTCCACTTCAAAGAGACTAGAAATCACAATATTGCATACTGTTGGCAAGGTTTCAATATTGGTTTTTTTACTTTGTATTTTGCAAAATAGGTTGGCAACACTGTAACAGCTGATCCGAAGTGACTGTTTGGAGCAACTCCTGAATGCTGATTCGAAGTAGATGAAACATGTTGCCCTAACCGCCTTGCAATATTTTATGCAACATGATGAATTATTTTTAAAAAATCATGAAATAAAAACGAGAGCTTCTTAACCATTTATACATTTAATTTTCTGGTTCAAATTTACTTTTATTTTTTCAAACTAATTTATTTTACATTCCATTTTTACATGCGTCAAAATCCTAAGAGGCAGGTTCACTTCAGACCAATTTAATTTATTAATTTAAAATGGCTTTCATGATGATCAATTTTTAGTTTTTAATGGGTTATATGAGTATGGTAGCTAAAAATAGATAAATTGAGGATCAACACTACCTTGAATGAATTGTGAGTTAAGAGAACAAATCAATGTGCAAAAAAAGGTCTAGTCTAAGATTGCATGTCCTAATTTTTCAGGGTGGCAATCATCAATTATTGTTGCACAAAACAGTTTACAAACATTAAGCATGAGAGATTCTTGGTTCATGGCATGAATTTGATTAAGAACTTAAGAATACTTCTGGGTCATTCCATAGAAATGTCAACCTCAACCAAAAAAAAATATATATACTGAAGTAAAAAAAATATCAAAAAATAAATAAATAAATAAAAATCATGCAACATAAGAAGTTAAAAAAAATTGAAAAAGTATTGTAATTATCACTGAGATTAGCCATAATAAATAGTTTGTAGTGTGTTTACTGCTTGTTATTCGATGGTTACGTCAGTCACTTTACGTTAGTCACACACCATCTTGAGTAAAAATGACGCTTAAGACTAAAAAAGATGAATAAATGTGTTTCATGTTTTTAAAAGCCAACTTTACACATTTTTCAAATAAGTCATTCAATTTTTAACACTTGCTTAACTTTGAGAAATATTTGTCTCCCATCATGAGCAGGCCCAAATTTCCCAATAGGCAAAGTAGGCAGCTGCCTAGGGCGGCAAATTTTTAGGGGCGGCAAATTTTACTTCAATCTTTTTTTTTTATTTTTATTTTATTTTTTCCCCGATACAGCGACAATGATTCCAAATTATCGGACTTGATCAAAATCACCGAAACCACAGAGAATCCAATGTGGCGGACTTCCGGTACTCAGATTAAGAGCAAGAATCTGAGAGAGTGTCACGCCTCACGCCTGTGATTCATGACGTCTCAGATTTTTTCCAATAAATTACCAAATGTATATTATCTTATTGAAAGAACAAATCCAGAGTGTTTTGTTCTAAATTTGAGTTGTTTAGTTTTTATGGATCCCTAAAGGTGAAGGTGCGACATCAAAAATTAAGCGGATTTTCAAGACATGGAAGTTGCTGTGAGCCAAAACTCTTACCAGGAACTGTTAAACTCCAATTTTCTTTTTGTACATGGAATATAGAAGGTTGAAACTTTACAAAATGAATGTTAAATTTGTGGTAAGTTGTGGCCGTAAGGTCAGTATCGGTAAATATGACATTTTTCATATTTCGGCCTTATGCAACTAAAAGCACGTTGAACTTTCCTCGGTTGTTATGCATTATTTTAAAGTGGTCTTTCAAACGACACTACTTTTGCCGTGGCAACTGAAATGTACAAGCTGTTTTTGGACCTCAAAAATGCTGAAAAACGTCAAAAATGCCTTGTTTTGAGGGCCTTCACTGACCTTACGGCAACAACTTACCACAAATTTAACATTCATTTTGTAAAGTTTCAACCTTCTATATTCCATGTATACAAAAAGAAAGTTGGAGTTCAACAATTCCTGGTAAGAGTTTTGGTTCACAGCAATTTCCATGTCTTGAAAATCCGCTTAATTTTTGATGCCGCACCTTCACCTTTAGGTGTCCATAAAAACTAAACAACTCAACTTTAGAACAAAACATTCTAGATTTGGTCTTTCAATAAGATAATACACATTTGGTAATTTTTGGGAGAAAATCTGAATCTGAGAGGTCATGAATCACCTCATAATGCTAGGCGTGACAGTTTCTCAGATTCTTGCTCTTAATTTTCAGCTTACGGCAGCGACGAAGTACATCAAACACTCTAAAGAACTTCCCTGAACTCAGAGAAGGCCAGAAAAGGTTCCTCTGGAGCTCATCAGGAAGAATAGAACCTCAGGGAAAAGATGTATTTTTGCCTGTGCATTTTTTGTAAAAAAATATTAAGCATTTCGCCTCAAAGGACTCAACTGTTCTGTTAAGACAACGATTGAGTATGACGTTGGCAAAAAAAATATTTCAATATGTTGTTGGCAGAGGAAGTTATGACCGTTTGAATATCGTTAAAATATGACATGTTTCATATTTCGGTCTAACGCAACTAAAAGCACGTTGAACTTTCCTCGGTTGTTATGCATTATTTTAAAGTGGTCTTTCAAACGACACTACTTTTGCCGTGGTTACTGAAATGTACAAACTGTTTTTGGACCTCAAAAATGCTGAAAAACGTCAAAAATGCTTTGTTTTGAGGGCCTCCACTGACCTTACGGCAACAACTTACCTCAAATTTAACATTCATTTTGTAAAGTTGCAAACTTCTGTATTCCATATACAAAAAGAAAATTGGAGTTTAACAGTTCCTGGTAAGAGTTTTGGCTCACGACAATTTCCATGTCTTGAAAATCCTCTTAATTTTTGATGCCGCACCTTCACCTTTAGGGATCCATAAAAACTAAACAACTCAACTTTAAAACAAAACATTCTGGATTTGATCTTTCAATAAGATAATAAACATTTGGTAATTTTTCGGAAAAATATGAGATGTCATGAATCACCTCATAATGCTAGGCGTAAGTTTCTCAGATTCTTGCTCTTAACGATGAAAGTAAAAAATATTACATTTGCTTTGAATCACTGCAGACTGACTTTTTCGCGCAAGCCATCATCATGTAGATCACAGTTCAATTATTTTTACTTAGCCCACTTTAAAATATTTGTTTGAATTTCAATATGTATTGTATTGTTTTTTTTTTTTTTTTTTTTTTTTTTTTCATTATAAGTTTCGTTTCAAAACGCAAGAATTGGATTGTTATAAGTTATGTATTGCATTTGAATGTTAATTAAAAAGGCATTAACAAGATAACGCATTAACAACCTGCATTCTGGCCAACGGCGGATCCAGAAATGTTCCAAGGGAGGGGCGATTATTTTTTCCTACTTGCCCCCCTTTTTTAACACAGATCCTGGTTAACACATGTTTATCACAAATGTTTCGGTCTTCAATTTCGAAAAGATTTCAGGTCGGTACCCCTAATCCCAACCACTTCGTATAGTATCATCGAAGATCATCTAAAATCAACTTTTTTGAACTTCAAAGTCGAAAAATTGCTTGAGAAGAGTCCCTGAAGGGAGGGGCGATCGCCCCCCACCGCCCCTCCCTTGTATCCGCCCCTGATTCTGACTTAGCGTTACTCTTTAAAGATATTTTGCTTACATTTTTTTTATTATAAAAAGCGTTTTTATGTCCTAATACTTTTGTAAACGAAAAAATTAACCGAACACTGAATTTTAACTTGTAACCGTTATCTTTGCCTCATGACCATTTTTAAAATAGGTGGCCCTCAATACTATTTAGACCCTTAATACTGAAACGCAGAAAATAATTGTTGAAAACAAAAAGTATTTTAATTCACCAAGTTTTTGAAAGGAACAAAAAATAATAACATAATTTCTCCAAGCCTCTTACAGATTTAAAGCTTCCGTAGAGATTCCGATCATCTTATAGATTGCCTGGAAAATTAGTAATAATAATACTAAAAAATATATATATATCTATGTATGAGGAGGAGGGCGGCAGATTTAAGTCTGCCTAGGGGCGGCAAAGAGCTAAATTCGGCCCTGATCATGAGCATTCATTTTCAGGGTTGCAAACATGTTACGTTAGTCACGCTGCTATTTTGGTTGAAAAAATATCTACTGTCAGTAATTTTGTTTTAAATTCTTAGCAAAAATGATACATAGATACCATGTACATTGTAAATCCATCAGCATAACTGTAAAATTTTTTTTTATTCTTTAAATTACAAGTAAAAACAGTTCCACAACCAGCTCTGAATGTTACGTTAGTCACTATGGAATGACTCTTCTATATTATACAAATAAATTTTAAAGATTTTCAGCAATAATATTTAAAAACAATTTTTGAGTTCAGTAATGAACACATCTTTTAAGATACGTCAATCAAGTGCTACATCCATTACTTTGAATCACACAGATGGGTGAAAACAGTAATTCACAAAAGTGGCTGTAGGTCAGCTTTGTAATACTGTTGCAAGAAGGTAAAGCGCAGTATCTGCAAGTTTTTCTCTCTTTTTTTTTGCATTTTTGTCATCTATTGCACTTTAGTTTTATTGTACAAGCTTGCTTACTTGGTTTCTACAAAAAATACAGCTTCAAGAAATTATCAATTTCCAAAATGTCTCTATCTTGATATGGAATAAAAAACGCCTTTCTTCATATATCTCAAACACTCATTTCTCATTCTAGTGGTCCGAAAAGTCTGACTGGGATGGAGGGGTCCTGGGTTCGAATCCCAGCTCAAGCATGGATGTACTTTCTCTTTCCCTCCTGTCCCTGTTCTTTCCCTGTATGAATGTGTTGTTGTAATGTGAATGATTGCCTCTCCTACAAACGGGTCCCATGGCACATGTGTAATATGGAAGTTGGACTTCCCACCAAATTATAGCACAGTTGGGAACGCAAAGAAGCGCCTGCCTAGCAGGCACAAGACAACCAGGGTGCGATTAACCCATCAAGTTAGGGGAATCTCTGTCTCATTTTGAGGACCCCTGCTTTTAGAGGTAGGGGGGAAGGGTATTTCTATACTCTTGTGACATTGAAACAAATCTCGCTAAGGGTACACACCATTTCTAAAAGCTTCCTAAGCAGAATTCAGATTAAAGTCTGTCCCCTTCCTCCACTAATATGTGGAATTTTCTTACATGATGCACATGGTTGCATTCTAATTCTATGATTCGGTGTTAAATTAGATTTATTACTTCACAGAATTAATAAAACATAATAAAAGTACATTGTAAAAGTACATAATAAAAGTACATTCTAATTCTATGATTCGGTGTTAAATTAGATTTATTGCTTCACAGAATTAATAAAACATAATAAAAGTACATTGTAAAAAAGTTGGATCAAATCCCACATTTAAATATAGCTTGCGGTGCGATTAATGTTTTATGAAATGTGTCTTCACTTTTAAAACTTTCTAGAAAATTTTTATTGAACCAGTTCTAATGTTTACAATTATTTTTAGATGTGCATTTAAAAGCAGAAACTAGAATTTTAAATCACAAGTGTTCAGTCATTTTTGGGCCCCCTGAAAAATTTTTAGGGGAAGCTCAAGTTTCCTGTGCCTTTTGGGTAAACAGGCCCTGAAGACAACAACAGCATCAACTCACTTCTGCAGATAATGTGCTTTAACTTCTCACAGTAAAATTTATTCACAAGCGTTTCTTCAGAATGAATAATTCACACAGCATGATCTCAACAACATGCACGAGCTGAAATCAAATTTCACAAGAATATAGAGTTCTGATCTGGCATGAGTTTTGAATATGATTAACAGGCCCGTCATTTAGGGGGGGTGGGCAGGGGGGTCTATTGCCCCTCCACCTGACTTTGAGGAATCAATGTATTTACACATAAATGGGCATGGTTTTTTTATGTTTTCCAATGAAATTGCATTGCGTTTTCACCCTTTGCCCCCCCCCCTGGAAAAACTTGAAATGACGGCACTAATGACTAATAAATATTTTGCTCACTTTACTTCATGCAGCATTTAAGTACGTGTACATGTATACACACATACTCACACAAAGATAATTATTCTTCATCATGCATTCTTACAATAGACAGCATACCAATATGTAAATAAAATTTCAAACACATGCAACAGCCATGTCCAAATGAAATACAAAACAAGTATGTGTGCATGTAACAGTTCCGATAACATAAGCAGCTATAGTTGCACTCCCTCCAGATGTTTTTAATAATTTTTGTGATGAATTTGAACCATGTGGCACATTAAATAAATGTTGGTCACCTTCACACATGCAGAACAAGTAGTTTCAGCTTATTTGTTGTCAATAAGAGTCTGTATTTGTCGTACTAAATCTCTGGCAATTCTGAGGACTGCTTTCGCATCATGACGTTCAGCCATCTCTGAAAAATGAACAAGACTTTTAATAGTTCCAGTAGTTATCATGAATGTCTGGAAAATCAAAAAACGAATCACATCTTTTAATACCAGACAAATTTGACAAAAATTGTTTTATGCAAATATAAAAAGATGTGAATGTTTCAAAAATTTTCAAAGCAACATTTTAAAAATAAATGAGGTGCTTCACAGATTTAGTTTCTGAGTAAATATAAGTAATGGAAGAGGCACATAAAACATAATAATGATTTGCTGAAAAAAAATGTTTCAAAGTAGCAAATAACTAAATATTATAAAGAATATACATTAACTCTTCTTTATGTAAAATAATTTTCAGAACAAATTTTCACTTTGTTCAATTTTAAACAGGTAAGTTACCTTAACCTTTAGGAACCGGGCGGTACACACGTTGTACCATAAATCTTTTTTCTTTAGAGGACGGGGTTTAACTTTGCACTCAAACCCCTTGGAGCCGGGGATTTTTTCATTCATACGTCTGGTATGACAGTTTAGACCTACTCTTTTCAATGGAAAAGAAATCAGTGGTTAAACTGTCGTACTACCTTGGTCAAAAGAAAAATTTCTATATGAATAGCCCGGATCCAAAAGGTTAACTATTTCACTTTACCCCACCGATTGAAAAAGAAAATGGCAAAAAAAAAAAAAAATCTTTACACGCTTTCAAAATTAGGAAACAGTTAAGTAGAAACTCTTATACTTAAAAATCAAATCTAGTTCTAAATTAATTATATTCTTTTACTTTCCATAAGTTATGAAATACTGCAGTGTCTTGAAGAAACTTTTGTATACTTCTTTAATATTTTTTGAAGAATTCCATAAACCAAATAAAAACTTTAAAATTGATAAAATGTTTTTTTTTTTTTTTTTTTTGAGGTGGGGAGGGCAATTAAAGGTAACTTAATATATTATTGTTGATACCCAATTTCAAACAATGAGGTAACATAGCTCATAATGCACAACAAATAAATCAGCAAAGCTGAATCATTCAGAAAAAATTTCATTCACTCCAGTAAAACAGACAAAAAATATTAGAACATTGATATCTTTCCGAAAATTACTAGTATGTTAATTTTTCACTGCACTTAATCACATAAAATCAGTGCTACAGTTGTTGGATTGGGGGGGGGGGGAGTTATTCCTGAGATAATTGGTTTATTAATAAAAAAAGCACAAATTGACAGTAAACTGATGTTAACACCTTTTCTGAAAAAATACATAAACAAATTAATGAACAAATGTTAGCTTTTGAAATCAAAGCTGCCTACGTAATGTAAAATTACTCTTTTGGCCCAACAAAAATGCATCAACCATAACATTGACCCTGGTGCAGTACACCCTCCCCCCTTTTTTTCACAGCATAAAATCAACTAATATATAACAAGCAAAGAGGTATACCATTAAAAAATTTAATGATGTCAGTAAAGTCCATGTTGTTTTGCAGGATGATATCGCGATAGTATTCAACCATTGCCAGGGCAAGGAAAAGCACAAAATGTCTGGAAGCCATGTGTTTTGCAGACCATATTGTTTCCCAAACGCTAAACACATCATCATACAGCAGTTCTAGACAAAGATAAAACAAAGATGAGAGTAAATGATATAAACAATAAATTATACAAAAGGTAAATTAAGATATCAGCAGTACAAACTTACCCCGCTTAAAATCTAATAAAAACCACCTATAACAGAAATAAAAATGAGTGTAGTCTCCATTTTGGTGCATTAAGTCAAACATTTCCCCGTCTAAAATCTAAAAAAGAGAAAGAAAGAATTGATAAATGTATTTTGGAAAATAATAACTTCAACACATAAAAAAGAAAAGAAAATTGTCAATCACACATAGTAAATAACAAAGCTCATAAGCAATCTGTGAAATTTCAATAATGTTTACAATTTGAAAAACGTATATAAATTCGTTAGGTATGTATTTTGGTAATATAAAAGATAAATTATACAGGTAATTTCACATTTAAGTATTACTTCTTTTTATAATACATACAAGAGAAACCCCTGTTAAGCTTCATGTTTTTAATATTTAGAGGAAAAAAAAAATCATTCTAATTTAATAGAATGTGTGAAAATATTTATGGTGTCAGGGACCGCGCTAAGGATTTTAAGTTGTTAGCCAGTAAATAAGCCAAATTTCAAAAGTCTTAGCCAAACTTCGAGTGTTTTATTCAAAGAATTTTAATTGTTTGTTTTTTTAATGTAATAAGTGTATTTTTCCCCCAAGTGAAAATTTCTGACAATTTTCCATTCGCCAATACTTTAGCCAAATCAGAATTTTTTTCGCCGAATTTTCTATTTTATAGCAATTGGCGAGGTGGCGAACGCTTAGCGCGGCCCCTGGGTGTAATCAATTACTTTAGTCAGCCCGGAAAATACTTTTCGAATGCGTATTATAAAAAAATGTCTTAAGTGAATTCATTATATTATTCATACATTATTTTATTCATTCATACCTGCTGAAGAGCAATACATTTTAAGGTAAGATTAACGAAGTGCTGTCTACTTACCTGTATGAGCGACCTCATATTTGCAAAGTGTGCATCCATGGCACCACCATGAGGAAAATTAGACACCATCCTTTTCATTAATTCACAAAAACAGCTGTAAGACATGACTTCTACAGAAAAAAAGAAGCAAAATATGTACATGAAATTATACTAATTGCCAATGAACAGATTAATTTTCATTCATATAAATGGAGACATAAATTCAAAACACATAATATATTATGTGTTTTCATAGCGGACAATATCAGACTTGTTGTGAAATGGCTCAAATTAAGACATTTTTGAACTTCAATTTCATTTTCTACTTTTTAATCATTCAATATATTATTATTTAATGTTTTGTACTGAAATGTGCATAAGAGTTTACAATTGTCTAGTAGGTGGTGCTGTAAAAAATAAGTACTTTCTTGTTTAAAGAAGTCACACATGCCTCTTTTCAACTTGTCTATCATGTATGTTGCATATTAAGTTTTAAGTTGACGAGATATTTTAATTTAACTACAGAACTCCGAAAGAATTGGGACTAAACTCTTTTAAGCCCCACAGCATAAACAGGGCCGGATACAAGTCTATTTATGCCCTAGGCCAAACTTAGAAACTACGCCCCAGTGGCGTATATAGGATTTTATTTCGGAGGGGGCCCATATAATCAAGCTTAGCCCCCCCCCCCCTGTACCTTACTGTAAGACAGGTAGACATTTTCAAATTGAATTAAAAAATTGTAATTTTTAGAAAAGGTAGAAAATTGCGAAATTTTAGATTCCCTTCAAAAATTTTTTTTTTAAATTGAAATTATTTATGCTACCTTTGATGACGTTGAAGGATCAAAACTCCTCTGGGAAACTTATTGAAACTTAAATTCTAAACACGCAATTTCAGGCTATCTTTAGTGACGTTAAAGGAATTGAGAAGACTCGGGGCATCTCTTCTGAAATATTTTGACACTGAAGCATGATAGAGTAAAAGAAAAGAAGATGAGTTTTTTTTTTTTTGAACTGAGCTCTCATTTAAGTTATCTTTGGGAAGTAAAAGTTCTAAGACCCTCCCCGAAAGATTTTCGATATATAAATGCGCAATTTCGCGTTCTCTTTGGAGACGTTAAGAGACAAAAAGTGGTTAGGGATCTCCCTCCGAAAATTTTCAAAATTGAAACCTTAAGCCATCTTTGGTAGTAACGTTAGCAAGGACTCTCTCCCAAAATGTTTCGAAATTAATGCTTTAAAAACATTTTTATTTAGGTTATCTTTAGTACAGTCAAGAGAAGAGGTAGGATTCGGGCGCTGTGCCCGAAATTTTGCGGCAGTGAAGCTTCAAGAATGCTATTTTAAGCTCTATTTTTTGAAACTGAAGGTTCAAAATTTTACTTTTAGTCAGAGAGCAACAAAACTTTTAAAAACGCCCCTTAAAAATAATTCAATAGCGCCGCTTACGCCATGATTCTTGATAGGAACAACTGCTTTTAGGCTTTGTCTAACAACATTTAGGATAATAAAAGAGTTTAGGGACTCTTCCGGAAATTTTTGGGCATAGAGACTTTAATTCGGGAGCTCTCTCTTTTCAAAAAACACATTTTAGAGCTAAAGACTCTAGAAAAGTAAGGAGGATATCAACTACTGTTAACTGTTTGAATTTTAAATCTCTAAAATGCCATTTGAGGCAATGTTTGATCAAGGTATTGAAGAAGCGGGAAAAGAACTCTCTTCCGAAAATTTTTGGATATTGAAGTCTTGAAACTGCGATTAAACTACACGTTGTAAAAGCGAAAATTTAAGATCTCTTTGGACTATTTAGGGGGGGTCATGAGCCTTCTTTGAATTCATGCTTGGCGGATATACGGGCCTCGACTTCCTACCTGAAACCCGTCACTGAGAAGCACTCTTATTCTTTAATTTCACCACTGGTAAAGAGATTGAAAATTACGTGCCCCTTCTAGCTCGGCCGGCTTGGACTTCTACCTCTTTTCGATTCTTTTTTTTTTTTTTTTTTTTGTTCAGCTGAAAGCTTGGAAATTATTTGTGAAAAAGCTAAAACCGAAAATGATTGCACTTTATTTTAAATTTCTTACTGGGAGGTATACTTACACTTTATTCTAAATTTCTTGCCGAGGAGGAATGATTGCACTTTATTTTAAATTTATTGAGTGTAGCATTACTTTAAAGACTCTTATTTCCTGACTGACTAGAAAAACAGGGGGAATGAGAAGAAAGAGAGAAACGTAATTTGCTGACTAATAATCAACACGTGTTGAATATTTTTCATTTAAAGATTTCTATTCAAAATGATTAGGATTTTTTCTGTGCGTTTTCTAATTGAAATATCTTCATTTTCCCAAGACACGTTCTTTTTTCTCTCGAGTAAATCGCGAGGGCTCCCTGACCCTCTTAGGTTGCACTAGAGCCGCTATATATACTGCCTGGTGTCATCTAACGAATTATTATTAGTAATAATTATTTATTTAGTTAAGTATTTCAAGCTAAAAGTATGTAAATAATTTCAGAGTAAACTTAAACCGAATAATAACTACCTATTAAAAAAAAAAAAAGCATTTTTTTCGGGGGGGAGGGGTATAGGAGGGAAAGACCCTCTGGAGCACTCCCTTATATACACCTTTGAAAACAATGTTAATAGAGAGTGGGCTTTTTTCTTAAGGTTTTTTTTTTTTTTTTTTTGAGCAAACACGAACCGAACACCTACTTTTGAAAAAATCTTTCTCGATTTCGGGGGGGGCCCGGGCCCCCTCGGCCCCCCCTTAAATACGCCCTTGCTACGCCCCACCTCACACATCCGAACCTTATCAAAATCGAATCTCCCCCTCCCAGCCTCATTTGATGAACTGATTTATGATTTTGTTTTTTTCTTTCTTTCCTCCCTTTTTTTTTCGTATTCCTCTGTCAATGCTCGAAAAGAAAGGTCCAAAGGTGGTTCCTCGGGAATTTGTCGAAATTGAGGCTTTCAAAATGCAATTTTATGCCATTTATTGGAAAGTAATGGGACAATTCGCAGCAGGGCAATTCAACGCGCAATTTTAAAGATTATTGATTTTTTTAATTTATTGCTATTTATGATTTTTTAATTATTTATAAAGAAAAATTGTAAGTGTTTTGTTTCATTCAAAGCAAAATATACCTTGTAGAAACGATCTTTTCTCCTGGATTATTGTAATTTTTAATCTGAATTTAATGGTATAATAATCCAGTTGAAAAGCCCGATATCACAACATATATTTTTCTTTGAATGTTACAAAATATATATTGTTTTGCCCTAAAAATGTCAGTCGCTTGCCTCTGCCCTCCCCCCCCCCCCCGGTAAGTTTTCGAAATTGAAGTCTTACATAAGCAAGTGTGAGTCAGCTTTGATGATGTTTGATAAAGGAATGAGTTTGAAGACTCCTCCTCACCCCTTTCGAAACCTAAAATTTTGCCAACTTTAATGATGCTTTGGAAAGGCGGAAATTGGGAGAGCTCTCCTGGAGGGAGCTCTCCCGAGATCCTAAAATACAATTTTAGATGATTGGGTTCAGTAATTCACTTCGGTAAATGTGTCCGAATTGAAGTAATGAAAACAATTAGCCGATTTGAATAGTGTTAGATGAGGACTGAATGCCGGAAACGGGGGAATCTTTGGGAATATTTATTAAAATTAAGACCCAAAACACAAGATTTTAGACAATTTTTAATGAGGTGGGAGAGGCCTGAGGTCAGGGTCACTTCCCGAAAAAGTTTTTGATCTTGCGGTCTGAAAACGAAATTTTAGATGATCTGTTATGGTGTGGAGGTGGGGCGCTTGAGAGCTTTCCATAGAAATTTTTTTTCGAAATATGCATTTGTAAAAATTCTAATGCTGGGTGAAGAGATGGGAGTTGAGAACTCTTCTCTGCAAACCTCTCCCCCATTCCCAGAAGGGAAAACTACACAATACTACGCACAACAAGATAAGGAGTAGAGCCCACCAAATGATGTCTCCAAACTTCTAGGATCAAATGAAATGTGAAACTCACCATCATCAAATATGACAAGGAGGGGAGCCACTAGGTCACACATTCCTTGGACGTAACCCACATCAAGATGTTCCCAAACATAACTATGGAGCAAAGAAAGCAAAGAGTAACAATGAAAAGTTTTGGAAACATCACAAAAACTTAAAGTTTCTGATATTTTTGAAAAAAAAAAAAAAAAAAAAAACATATATTTTAATATTGTACGTATAACTGATTATAAGATTGGAATTATTTGTATTTCCAGGTATAAAATGTAGCAAAACAATTTATAAATTCAAACCATCAAAATACATAAAGTTTGTAGTTTTATTAAAATACCAATACAATCACACTTGTTTATAATAAAACCATATGCAACAAATTTATGGCAATAACATAACAGCTTCAATTTCTCATCAGGTTTGAATGAGTTATTTAAGTTTTTATAATGAAATTACGGCTATAGCAAAATGTGTATTTGGTCTCTTCGGCTTTGCTATGAATAGGAGTGACTAAGTTAAGAAATCAACAAATACTTTAGATGCTTTCATTAGTCATGATAAATAAGCCTTAGTATATTCAAAACACTTTTCAGCAACAAGTTCTGTATACTAACCACTCAAAAAATCAATGCTTCTTTATGCAATACATTAAAGCTTGAGACTAAGAATTGGCCAGAAAGCCCAAAAAAGTTAGTGGCCACTTTGGTGTTGGTGGAAAAGTTCCAAAACTCTAATCCTACTTCACTTCATTCTGCAAATGGTAATATTATACTATGTACTTCCATATATCTTAGTAAAATTACTATTTAAAAAAGAAAAAGGTTTAAAAAAAAAAACTTACAACCTTTTTCTGAAAAATACAATTGATTATTTTGAAATCCAAATAATAAGACAGTATGCAAATAAAACAAAAACTAAACCACCTGCATACTTGAAGTTAAAAAACATTTCATTGAAGTTGCTGATTAATCATAAATTTGGTCATCTTTTGACTATCCCCCTAAGAAATTTTCATTGCATTTCATAGATTGAAATTATGTATTTAGATGTTTTGTACAGCAGATGGGTTGATCTTCTCTTCAAGTTAACATTGGCTGCTAGTGGCCCTTTTCTTTTCATAATCAGCACAATGCATCGGAAGTTCGTAATTTTGTTCAGGAAAAAATGTAGGTCGCCAGTTTGGCAACCAACTTAACATCTTGTAGTCGCCAAAAAAACTTTTTTACTCGACACTGGTAAGCGGCGAATGCTAGTCTTGACCTTTACAACACATGAAACTAAATAATTTTACAAATAAGTAATAACAATATACAACACATAAACATACAGTTTTGGAATAAAAGAGACCCTGAAACCTGTGCAGACAACTTAATTTGCATATAGAGATAATTAAAATTATTTTATTTGTTTATTACTGCAACAGGTAAACACTTTTAATCCCTTAATAATTTTAAATTTATAAAAAGTGATCTTACGTGCACATGACATTGCGCAGCTTCTCCAAATTTTCTGTCGTAAAGTACCAAAAGTTACGATCACAGCGCTGTACATCCTTATCAATGCGATGGAGGTTCAAACTGAACAAATCCAGAAGTTCACCCTGTCAAGACAAGCACGAAAAAAAAAAGTAATAAATAAGTTGGATGCAAATTCGAGATGCATATTAATAATTGCTTCTTATTACAGAAAAAAGGTTTCTGATATCAGATCTAAAGAAAAACATTGATGTGAAATAAAGGAAAATACATTTATAGCATTTTAAAATTCAACCACCTTTCAATCTACACTTAGTATAGAATTTTGAGAATGTCATGTTTCAAGGAGCTCCAATATAGCCTCAAAAAAGCTATTTGTAAATCTTTTTTTGTAACTTGTACTTTATTTTACCCTTTTTTCCCGTTTTTATTATTATAAGAATATTCCATCTGTTTTCATCATGATGTTGAAAAAAAAATAAATTAACATTTTTCTGAAAGAAAAAAAAAAAAAAAACAGAAGTTGTGAGTGCAACTGATATGAATTCATTCTCATGATCAAACTGGACTTTTACAATTCTCGAAAGTTGTTGGATATTATTGACATTACATTGTACTAAACAACATTTTCTTGAGACGCTTTTAGAGTGAGTTAAGAAATACTACAACACAAAACGAAGCATGTTATAGAATCTTTCAACAAATAAATAACCGACAATTCAAGCAAAAGTTGTTACCCAATCACTGGAGTCTATGCAGAACTATAAACAAATACCAAACAACTTGTTAAAGCATGAAGAGAATGCAGTTTTACCCTTGTTAGGGATTATCAGTTTGGAATAGAACATGAGTTGGTAGGTATTTTATCACTGCTGTGCTAACCAGAAGTTTAGTAAACAGTGTTAAGATAATCAAGATTAAAACTGAAGTCTCTGGATGCCATTTGAAGCTATTTGGAAATTGTTTAGAGAAACAAGGACGAATATCTCCCTTGAAGGACTCTGCGCTGATAATATTTTGGAATTAAAGTCCTTAGATTTCAAGTGTAATCCATTTTTGATGACATTCAGAGAGACTTTTCTCCGGTAATTTTTTGAAAGTGAAGTTTAAAAAAAACAACAAAATTTCTTAATGATCTTTGAAATTCCAATGAAATCATTATGAAATTGGGTTTCTATGAATGCAGTTTTAGAATAATTTTCGTAATGGAAAAAGAAAGAATACATTTGAGGAACTTCTGCTAAATATCTATATTTTAGTTGTTTCAAGTAAAAATAACGTGGCAGCCTCTCTCTTTTTCCAAACATATGTGAATCAGATACGATATAAGACGTATGTAAATAATTTTTAAATGTAGCCTTAAAAAACTAAAAAATATACTTTTAGAATTAATCAAAATATTTCATGATACTCTGATTTTCAAAACTATTGAATTATCCGCTAAGTTTACATGCACTCATAATATATCAACGTATAATCTAGTTTAGCCCCTTTAGTATTAAATATATTACTTTTATATTTGTAAAGAACGTGAATTTTATCTTTTATTCTGAGTTCCACACAAACAACTAAGACACTTATAATACGTCAACATGTAACATAGGTTAGCCTTTAGTATTAATAATAGTATTAAATATATTACTTTTATATTTGCAAAGAATATGAATTTTATCTTTTCTTCAGAGACGTACATACATACAAACAAACTCACACGTGAAACTAATAAAAGCATATTCAAAAAAATCATTCGCCCCCTCCTTGAAAAACTGTTGGATCCGTCCTAGTAAGAAACCCAATTTAGCTTAAAAACATCACAAACATCTATGTATTGTAATGACAGACTTACTGAGTACACGCCACCTCCAGATGAAGCAGGAGATATACAAGAGGAATGTGGGTCTGTTGGCACCTGGGCATTGTCCCCATTCTCTGGAAGTTCATTTGAAACTGCATTTGGCAGAGCCATGTGATCTTCTACTTCTTCATCTTTGGATGGATGCTCTTCAACTGGAAGATCTGTTGAAGAACCCTGAATGGTGATGTCCACTGATGGGTTGGTGATTAAAATACTCTGCATTTCCACAGCTAGAGACGAGAAAATAGACGAGTAAACTAGGCAGTACAAAATACAGGCTCTATACTGGTGCTTCTTGCCCAGTATGCTGCAATAATTAAATTGTTATTGTTGCTGTCTTGGGCCTGCTAGGCTGGCAATTTGAGGTGCGCTGCATCAGTTCTCCAACTGTAACGTCATTTGGCGTGAAGTACAACTTCCACAGTACACACATGACATTGGAACCCGTTTATAGAGTAGACCAACCGCTCACAGCACAACAACACATTCACACAAGAGGAGGACAAGTACAGGAGAGAGGAAGGACATCCACGCTTGAGGCGGGATTCAAACCCGGATGCGCCCCATCCAAGTCGCATTTCTCTGACTAGTAGATAAGGTTGCTGACAAACGATTAAGTGTATCATGAAATTTGATTTATTTT